>SNQJ01S0028785.1:67337-89379 GCA_010110895.2 Picea sitchensis
AATCATCTTGTACTTGAACATTTAAGTGGGGTAAAAGGAGGTTTCCCCCTTGAAGAGGATTATTATCTGAAATTATCTCTTTTTCAAGGTGTTGAGTACTTTTTCTGAGGTTTTTCTATGCTATATTGATATTTGGTTCTTAATAGGAAATCTGCTACCAGACCATGCTACAAGGTTACAATGCTACTCTGGTAAAAGTTAAGAAGTGGGCATTCATACCTTATGGATTCAATATAGGTTTCTACATGGTAAATGACATCGCTCAAGCCAAGCTGGAAGGTTTGAGCCAATTAGAGTTCCAATTCCAGACTGGCCATTTTCGCAAGCATGACCCGAAGGGTCTAGTCTTGAAGCACACATCACATGTATCGTCCTGCTGGCCATACGCCCATGACAGGTTTGAAGATGATATCTTTATGGAAAATGCTCAGGATTTGGATGAAGTTGTGGCAAGGATGGCCAATCCTAGGATGACCAAGTTCAAATCCAGGAGCCTAGATGAACAAGTGACAACCCTAGAACAATCAACTCAAGGAGCCCTCAGGGCTAGGGAAGAAATGATAGCCGCTGAAACAACAAAGATTCCCCAAACAATATTGGTACAAGGAAGAGGTTTTCCTATGGAACTAGATGCCTGGGAAAGGGTATTGTTTATGTTAGAGAAAGCACAATGAATGATTGATCAGTTGCAGGATGATCCAGACATCGCAGAAACCATAGGATCTTTGGTAGGTACCCCAGACAGAAGCCGAGCGGGCCCAAGCGACCTTGAATTTATAGACCTCGATGAAATTACCAGGTTAGATGACCCTGAATTCACAACGCCATCGGTTGGATCACCAACAGGTGTTTCGACTCAGCTAGAAACCTTCGAAGCATCGCAGAGGACCAACGCATCAAACCCCTTGAGTGAGTTTATAAAGATATATGATGATGATGAAAGCCCAAAAGTATCTCTTGGGACCCTTGTGCGTATCGAAGAAGAAAATGGATCTGAGAAGAAATCCTCTTCTATTCCTGACATCCAAACCCAGGAGGTCCTACAGAAAGAAAAGGAAGCCGAGAGTGTCCCAGACACTAAGCTAACCGACGCGTCGAAAACCCAAGTGGACGAGTCAAGGTCAGATGAGCCAGAGGGAGGATCTTTGCAACAGGAAATTGATGCTTCAAGGGCCGATGAACAAGTAAGTATCAATTCTATTCCAGACACCTCTATTTCAATCGATACTCAAACCCCCGATGAGTGAAAAAACAGAGGCCAAGCCTTCAGAGAACAATGAGGAAGTTCAAGAACCTAATCTTGAACAAGTATATACCACTGGAAGTCTAGGAAATACACTCACTTGGGGGGATAAAAAAATCCTTGAACTTGTGGACGAAGTAGCCAACAAACATGCCATAGCTTATGATGGGAAAAGGAAGGCTATTGTTCAGTGGACCACCAAGAAAAGGAGGATTACTTTAGATCGCTCCATCCTCATAACTACAGAGGAAAATCTGATTAACATAGAACATGCTAAGATGTCTGAGCTCATCGAGGCTGTTGTTCCAAAGATTACACTTAAGGCTCAAAGGGTAATGTCAAGGCATCATGAATATAAAGGAATGCTTTTAAAGGTGATTTTTCTTCCATTAGTTATATAAGAATTAATCCTCAAATGAAATTAATGACAGAACAAAACATAGGTCATCTTTTGTCGTCTGAGTCGATTTACAAAATCAAATGATGTGGAAGAAACTTACAAAACTGTTAAACAAAATGAGGCATCAATACAAGATGAATCTTACCTTGTTCATAGTATAAGAAAATAAAGAATGCACCCTTGAAAGGATAAAAGATATAGCTATCCAAGTAGCTCACAGGTCTTGTATTTACTTACAACAAACACAGAGGAAAAACTTCTTGCTTATCAAACAACCATTAAAATGTGACTACAGTAGTAGTAGTACTAAATTGCAACCACTCACATATCAATGAATGACATAAAGAAAAACTAATGATATGAGATACATGAGAAAAACATAACCCAAACTGCACAAAGGTTGGAATCTCAGTCTACACTTGTATTAATTCTCACAAAAGGAGATTTTCTCTATTACATTCGGCAAGAAGCATCCTGTGTTAAGTCTTCGAAATATGTATTTATAGAAAAAAATTCTCAACCCTAAGCGGTTGGAATTCTCATAATTTCAAAAACAGTAAATATTACAATATATGAAATTTGAAGAGTTTCATTCACATCTTCTCTGTCTCTTCGTCTGCTGGCAAAGATGTTTCTTCTTCCTATCCTCCAGCTCAGAAACAACTAGCCTCTAATAATGACCTGTGAAAATGGTATGCACACGTTATCTCATTTGTTCCCAGATGTGTTGGCTTTTCCTTGCTCAACACATTGAACACATCTGCCTACGAACTGCACCACCAATCTGGAAGGCTTTGTTGTGTCATTCGCATCAAAAGTATATAACTTATTTTCTAATTGAGGAAACCTATCTTCCATTCTCATGTATTCTAAAGATATAGACTATAGATACAAACTAGGATCGACTATCCACTTATTAATCTGGTTAATATCAATTTATTTCAATTGCAAGATTTCATCCTGAGCCTCTTCCATGCTTGTCTTGAAATTAAGTTGATTTTTTGCTATATCAACTTGCCCCAGGACTTTAGAGATATTATATTTTACTAGATCCAGTGACTCTTTGTCAAGTGAATAAAATGCTTCTTCGTAAGATTTCTTCACTTCCTTAGCTAATCTTTTACTTTCAACTATGTTAGCTTCCCATGTTTTCAGTATTATATTGCCTCGAGTTTTCTCTGAAAGAGACAATATAGAGACCATGGCTACTTCCTCTTTTGTTGATGACACAACTGCCTCCTAGAAAGTAGCTCGAGTTGCAATGGTACCTCTCTCCTTTAAGAAAATGTTATTTAAATATTGGTCTATCACCCGATAATGGTTTTGGACAACTTCCACCTTAGTAAAAAGGCTTTACTGTGCTGATTCCTGTTTCTTTTGTACCTCCAATGCCCGGGCTTGGAAAACCGCCATATCTACAACTGTGTTCTCAGTCAAGTTTATTTTGGCCTGTAGTTGTTTTACCAACTCTCCCTGCTGAATGGCCCATTCTATACTTGCCTGTGCATTCTTATGCATTTCATCGACATTGATTTTGAGTTGCTAAATTTCCTTTCTGTCATAGGCTCTAATCTACTCAAAACCCATATTCATCTCATTTCTTACATTTTGTTCCTCTATCTTCATCTGGTGTTACAAATGTCCTACCAGTAGGTCCTTCTGCTTCAGTTGTTCTTTCAGATTCCCAACTGAATAATGATTTTCTATGGCAAAAGATCCTAATGTGCCTGCCACTTCCATAGTGAAGTGTGCCTCTTCTAAGGCCTATCCATCCAATATCACCCTGTGTCTCTTGATAGTTGCACCCTCCTTTTGGTGCGTTTATATTTTTACTACAACCCCCCTCTTCTTGCTTAAGAAGAATTTAGAAGGAGGCATCTCTTTGACTGAAATAGGATTAATATCTTCTATAAAAACTACTACGACACTTGGGTTCCCTTGACTGAGCTGTAAAGGGGTCAAAGACATAATAGGGTCACCTATTTGGGTGGTCTGTGATTTCCCTGTTGTATTAGCAACTAAATTTTTTGGTGTGGACAACGATGCATCCTCTCCTCTTTTGATCAAAACTTCAATTTGAGTTTTATTTTGATCATCGGGTTGATTTGATGGTGCAATATTTTCCCTCTGTGTCAAAACCTTCGTTTTCACCAAAGTTTCTTGAATGTTTTGTCCACCGGAACTTCTTGCTTCTAACTTCTGGGTTCCAACTTCATGTGTGGTTGGAGATGTCAAAAATTCTCCCTGTAAGACCTTGGGTAGATTGTTTCTTTGGTGTTTCTAAAAATTATGGAACTTGGCTAATTCATTTGGAGCCAAAGTCTGGACTTGGCTCAATACTTCCTGATAAGACCTTGCCCCTCAGAATATCTCATCCTGTGGGGAATTTTCATGTTCATATCTCTTCATATTGTAGAGAGCCATGTGATTTCCTACGACCTTCTGAGGATCGTGTTTCTTGAATTCAATGTTCACAAGCTTAATATCCTTTAGGGCCGCGACCTCTACCTTTGAGTGGCCAAAATCTAACAGAGAAAAAGTACCAACCTAGAAAGGAAAAGTGGGCCACACTTTTTTCTGCATTGCTTTGAGCTCTTTACTGATTTCTCCTAGCACAGTTTGATGTACTACCTCTCAACACACCAATCGATCTGGTTGGAACATTGGTAACGCATGTGGAGGAACAAAACATCCAAAGACCCTGATGTAAGAGAAGTGTTCCTCAATGTACCAATCCACTATTTTTCCTAGGTTGGCCACTATCTGGTTTGAAATCCTGGGAGGAGGGAAATCGTATATAGCGATATGCATTGACACCACCACATAGTTGCATATTTCGTAGAATAAGTCTTTCTCTTTATCCTCCCACAACTTGGAGTGATATAAATTTATTGGTTCAGCGTAGGTCGGAGTCCAGCTCCAGCCCATCAAAGAAAATGGTGTCATAAAACAAACAACATCCATAAGGTATGCTGCCATGTAAAATGGAGCAGGTCATCCTTTGGATTTCAATGACTGATATTGAATGATTTCCTTGGCCAAACTATCCGATAACATCTTGGCCCAATTGAAAGAGAAACCCTCTGCAAATTCATGCATGATTGGTACCCATGATAAAAGGAAGTGAGCAAAGTTTTCTTTCCTGAAAAGTGTACATAGAATCATGGCCACATACATCATATGGGTGTCTAATGATGCAGTGACGTATATGCCGTGGGTGTCTGCTATGAATTTCTCAGGGCGTGCCCACCAATCCTTGATCAAGTCAGGGTAATTATTTACACCTTATGGGAACTCTTATTTATCGAACTCTTTTAAGAAAGCAACATTATAACTGTGTTTGAATGCTGGGGATAATTTGTACATCACATATATATGTTCTGGTCAGAAAGATCCAACAACAACCTTTTGTCAATTGTGGATGGTCCTGGTTGAGACATCAACATTATCAAGGGCCCATCCTATCATGTTTTTATACGACATGAGCCTCGACCACGCGACTATTTTATGCAGCTCTGATTAGGCTATGAATTTGAGCTTCATCGCCTGAGTTTCAATCTCCTCATGATCTAACTCTTCTGGACAGTTTCTCATCTCATATTGTAGGATATCACATACCCGCGCCCAATTTTTTATGGTCTCCACAGCTCTCGATGATGTGTCAATGAGGACATCTGTGTTCTGGCTCGAGCTCTCACCAACCTCTTTAACCATTTTCCACAAAGACATGATAGTAGTAAACTAAAAAATGTGTTACCTGTCACAGAAAATTCGCAAAACTTCTTATCTTGCTAAATTTATGTGAAAAATGCAAATGGAATTCAGAATGCAATATCTTTTTCACCTTAAGTGCATCATTTTGTGTATACCTTCACTGACAATGTGTTTACTTCCCTTAATGAAAAAATTTGGGCGGTGTTCCAAGATCTTATTTGAAATCATTTTCCCTAGATCAACTATTAATGCCATTAATGGTTGGTGGTTCATGATCGGGATAAGCGAAATAATATTTGAATTTACCCAAACTACGATTTAACGAAAAATTAGCACAAGATAAGAGTGTTTAGCCCATTAACTAATCACGTTTAACTTTAATTATTTTTGATCTTTCAGACCTTGGGATATTCGATAATAACTCAATATATGATTCCCGATGCTCGAAACCATGAAGTGATTAATTATTCACTAATTGTCTTTAATCTTTAATTAAATTTTCTTAGCACTTAAGGCATTTCGAGAGTTCGGGCTTCGTGAATCTAGAATGCGATGGATGGTGAATATCCGAACTCCGAGTGTGCGACACTATTAATTACCTTTAATTGAGATTAGTTTATTTAACCAAGGTTTAATATTTCGAGACTTCATGTTTCATAGATTTACAAGTTAGATCTTCTGTCGTTTTCTTGAAGGGCCGCTTCCTGCAGTGACATGTTAAAGCTTAGGGAGGTATACGTGTATATGGTGACTAGAATAGGGTCTGTGGAACACTTTTTGCGTATCGAGACTTTGAAGGTGAGGCATGTTGAAACACATGAAGTATGAAACTCCGAAACTTGAAACTCTGAAGTATTCTTTAGTGATTTGACTCTTTAACGAGTAGGTGGCTCCATAATTCCTAAGAGATTAGGATCGTTTGATTAGACGGAGGACTTCATCGACGGTGAGAATCAAGTGCAAGTTGTTTTTATCTTAGATGGGAAAGAAAACTATTTAAAGTCTAAATTTTAGAAATATATATGTGTTCCAATAGGCACAAGGATGTCAATCACAGATGCCACCCTGGACAGAGCTAAAATAGATGAAAAAGAGTTGGCCGCCGCCCTGGAAGAACTAGAACATTTGCACCACTTGGCTAAGTACTATCATGACACCACACAAGTTGCAGTGTACCTAAGGAGTGAATTCAAGGAGGCCTATAGAAAGTTCACAGACGAGTGGCACCTATTCACTAACAGGATAGTCGAGATCCAGGATGATACTCTCACGACACTCGCGACATGCAAGCATATGGAGCGGTGGTATGAAAAAGAAGAAAGATGTGGAGAGAGTCAACTACATTGGTGTAGTCCAATAGGGCTAAGATAAATAAGAACATGACATTCAGGTGTTGAATAAAAGAAGTATTGACTGCATAAATAAATCAATTGAGAATTGGGCAAAAATGTCTCGAGAACCACGTTGAGAAATTCAAGAGAAATGGGCCAAGTGCGAGAAACAGTGGATTAAGATCAATCGGGTGATGAAATATATCAGACTTCCCGAGTTCAACACACCCAATGAATTTGTCTACTTGCGTGACATAGTCGAATCGCACACCAAGGAAGATGCATCATGGGCCAAAAGACTGACAAAGGTGACAGACACAGCGCCATGTCAGGTACGACAATTTATGGAACACCTGATCAAATCTCAGGCTATGCTGCAACAGTTAAGTTCTAGTCTAGTCAAGTATCATGCACATGTAGTAGAGATTAGAGAGATTTACGCAACCCCTATGGAAAAACACATATTTCCATACACCCACACCTGTGAAGATCTGTTCATCAATTGGTTGGAGTACAAGAAGAGTCACCCTTTTAAGTGATATCTTGAGATGACTCTAAGACAAACTGTTAGAAGAGAATGCCACGTGGTGATTTTTTTTTACTCATCTTCACTTTAGCCGTTATTTTCAATTAATTTTATGTTATAAATAAGATCATCGACCAATTAGTTATAGGTCGATTGTTGTTGCAATAAACCCTCATTTTTGGTTTTGTTAAGAACTATTTCTGAGCTACCTTTAATTGAGAAGTCCTTCTAGACCAAAGACAAGTTTATGTTTTCATCAAAATGCATGTATGATTGGACGTGGAGAAGAACTATTTCCTATCTTGTCTCATGAATGGATGTTGTGACGAGTAAGATCTATTAAATCTATTGATAAGTTATTTGATGCAATGTTTTTTACAGTTCTTTCTTTAATGATGAAAATGAATCTTTGTGTTATTATGTGATGGATGATTAGAGTTAAATGCATTATTTTACTTGCCATTATTTATCGCATATGTGTTTTCTTTCTGATGATTTGTATCGTAGTCAATAATTGGATACTCACATGGTTAACGTATTAAGACTAGGCCTATGGTGTAGAATTGTTGTCTGCATGCTTGAGCAATGGGTTATCCGAAGCTCAACCTCTTCTTCAATAGTTAGACTTATTCCTATTTTATTACCTAGTTGGTTTATATCGACTCCCATATTATATCGGTCCCAACTAAGAGAAAATACAAAAAGAGAAAGTCCAAACCAAAGGAGAGGCCTTCACAAGAAAATGTAAAGCCCATCGATTAATTGGCCAGATCACGAGATCTTGAGAACCATTCCAGTATTAAACATTACAGAGTCTATTTGGGCCTTGGTGGTGGGTTTGTTTCCTGCTATTGAACTAAAGGGATCTAGGAACCATCAACATAACTGGATCTAGAAGGAGGACTTTAGAATGAATGGTTGAACACGTATTTCACATAATATTTCAGACAATCTGTAGATTCAAAATAGCCCACATGCATGGCTAGTCATTCCCAAGACAACCCACACACACTAAGTACTCTTGAAATGAGTGAGTCACCCCAACCCGAGGAAGAATGCTTGTTCCTTGATATACCTTATGCTCTCCCTCACGAGGAATTAAATCAATTTAGAAGAATCACAAGAGCATATGCCCGATAGATCAATGCGTTGTCCTTAGCTCTGATACTTCCTCGAAGACAAAAAATAAGTAGACCAGTGGTCGACACCCCCGTCTAGGTTTTTTTGCACACAATATAAGAGCTAATAGATTTCACAATCATTGAAATTGAGCACCGAATCTAATCCTTGAAACGCCAGCCAAGGACGTCTCTAAGCCAGGCAATTTTTTGGAAGAGGAAGAATTTAACTTAGGATCTGAAGATATGGAGGACAAAAATGACCATGATGAAGAGGGAGGAAACCCACCTCAAAACAACCAACCTTGGTTGGTCAGAGACACTTTGGCCATCCCAGGATGAGTACATAATCTTCCCCGACATCCAAAGAAGTTACTCCTTAAGTTCGACCCCAAGACCTCAGGATTGCCTGAAGATCATATCAAGAAATTCATACTAGCGATTAGGATTATGAATGTCCAACATGAAGACATAGTATGCAGGCTATTTCACTATACGTTTGAGAATTCAACTTCCACGTGGTATTTTAATCTGCCTTTAGGATCTATAACTAGCTGGACGAAGTTCCAGAAGGATTTTTTAGATAATTTTGCAGAGGATACTACTATAAGAGCTCTGATGGCTGAATTGTTTTCTACCACCATGAGTTCAAAGGAAAGGGTCAAAGAATTTAATCAAAGATTCATTACCATCCTAAACAAATTCTATCCTGAACCTAAACCTACCGAGGAGTTTCAAATTGAAGTATTTTCTAATGCCCTCCCAACTTCTATTTCCATGTTTGTGAAGAGGGCTGCCAAATGAACCCTAGATGAGAATTTTGAAGAATCCAAAATGATTGAATTCCAAATGAAAGGATGCAAAGAGAGTCAGGTCTCCTTAGTCAAGAAAGAAGATAAACCCCCTCCCCGTAGAGGGCTATTGCTCACTAGACCCCTAGGAAACAAGAAGAACAAGCTCCTGAAAAGGGAAGTGGGGACATAGAGGACCTACAACGCATGGTTAATAAGTTATCCAATGAAATCATAGAACATGAAAAGAAGCATCAGGGAGGGAAACCAAGGCCAAAGGCCCTATAAGCCTTTATTTAAAATAAACCCGCTATTCAAAGCAATTTAACCTCCCCCAACTAACTTAAATATCGATCTTGGAAATGTGGCATCTGATTCTTTCTGTAATTATCACCAGGAAAACCAATCTAAAAGAGACTGCCCTCAATGGGTGCATGCCATGAATTTGATGGCCAATAGGTTTCTAGATGAAGTCTCCCTCATCGAACAACCAAGAAGTTCAGTTATGAATGATGTTGATCAGGAAGAGATTGATCCACCAAAATATACAACCATGCTGATACAACCATGCTGATATGGGATCCTAACCTAATCATGCCTTCTGACGACTTATTTGAGTTTCAAGAACCACCCGCAGAGGTCTCGGTTGTGCAAACACGAAGTAAGGGTCCACCTGTCTTAAAAAATATTGCTACTACCCAAACTTTGGGGGGAAAGACAACCCCCAATCACCTGAAAGCACCTTTTTCTCCCTGTAAGAACCCTATAAGCATCCATACCTGAGAATCGCCCAAACTGGATTACAATGTAGTTGAATATTTGAAGAAGTTGAAGGCCAATATATCAGTTATGGACATGTGTAGAATCCCTCAGCAAAAGGTCTTCTTGATACAAGCTTTGAGATCATCAGAAAATCCTACGACAAGCGATGATCAGGAAATAAATCTAGCTCCCATAGATCTAGTAAATAAAACAATTGTAAACGCCTTCTCAGAAGATAAGAAGGTAAAACCTTTTATCCCATCATTCCTTTTAACATTTGAAGTTTTCAACAGAAACCTACACAATTGTTTGGTCGATTCAGGAGCATCTTCCAATATTATGTCCTTTTCTATTTGCAAAAAGTTAAATGCCGTCCCTCTCAAAAGTGATAAACATGTAATAGAACTAGACAGAACCCAGGTCAAAGTCATGGGAGAACTCAAAGATGTAATGATTGGAATAGAGACACATCCTAAGTTTGTGCAAGTGATTGACATCATTGTAGTAGATAGCCTAGAAGCTTATGGGTTACTACTAAGACGATATTGGTCTAAGAAGTTAAACAGATACTTTAGTATAGACTAGGCACACCTTTGGCTACCATTGAAGGGATACAAAAATATGATTAGAATTGATAGGGAAAGGTATCTGAAACATATTATCACTGACATAGAAACCCTAAACAAACCCTCATCGACAGATTTCCTTGTGCTAGGCAATTATTCCTGCAATTCCTACTTCGGGAACTTCTCCCCTCTTTCATTTGATGTCCCTCTCACTTAGAACTCTGAAATGATTTTTCAGGAGAAGTTGCCGACAACGGTGGAAGAAACCCTCTTCTACCAAGAACCCGTAGTAGAAATCACAAAACTAGCAGGAGGAAAAGAGGAAAGTAATAGGGAAGGAGAAGCCGACACATGTTTCCCACAAGTTTGGACCCTATATTTTGATGGATCTAAATCAAAAGAAGGGTCAAGGAAAGGGTGTATTCTCATTGATCCTAAAGGTAAATGACATTTCCTATCTTATAGAATAGAATTCGAATGCACAGATAACACTGCCGAGTATGAAGCTCTAGTACAAGGGATAAATAAAGCCATAGATTTAAATGTCCTAAGATTAAAGGTTTTTAGAGACTCTGAAATCATTGTCAGAAAAATAAGGAATACTATACATTGCAATTCTCCACACTTGAAGAATTACCAACATGAAGTGCATAGGCTAATAGAGCACTTTGAAGCCTTCAATATTACAATGATTCCCAGAGCAAAGAATATACTTGCTAATTCCCTGACCACAACTGCTTCAAGGCTGTCACCTCTAGAAGACTATGAAGCCTCCTGGTTCACTGTGGAACTACTCTACAAACCCTCAGTACCCAACGATATTTCTAATTGGAAGGTTTTTGAGGGAGACAAACAGATCATAAACTTTCTAACTAATCAAGATAATTTTAAAGATTTGGCCATTGACGATGAAGCATTTTAGGAACAGTCGACGGAAACTGACCTTCATGTAAATCAACCGATCAACAGATCAAAGTCTCACACGATACTGAAAGGGATAGCCAACTTATAAAACCTTTTTGATCTGAAGGAACGATTTAAGGGATCTAAAAATGCGAAGACCGGTAGTTCCTGTCCCATGCATGAAATTATAAATCTCAAAACCCTGGAAAATCCAAAAAATGTAAACCTCGGCAAGACGATATCCAAAGAGGAAAATAAGACCTATCTCAAACTCTTTAGACATCATCAATATGTCTTTGCGTGGTCCTACCAATATCTAAAAATTTATGATACCCATATCATTCAACACACTATCCCGTTAAAACATGAAGTAAAACCTTTCCAACAGAAGCTTTAGAAGTATCACCCATCCCTGGAGCCTCTCATGTGTTAGGAGTTAAAGAAAATGTTAGATGCCAAAATTATATTCTAGGTTAGACATTCTGCATGGGTAGCTAATTTAGTTCCTGTGAGGAAAAAGTCGGGATAAATCCGCCTATGCGTAGATTTTAGAAACCTCAACAGAGCTTCAGAAAATGACAACTACCCAATTCATCCAATGGAGCAACTCTTGTAGACCGTGTATGGCTTTGAGATTTTCTCCCCGCTGGATGGTTTCTCAGGTTACAACCAAGTTCTGGTTTTAGAGGAAGACTGTTTGAAAACTACCTTCCGAACCAAGTGGGGAACTTTTGTTTATAAATGCATGCCCTTTGGGTTAATTAATGCAGGAGAGACCTTCCAGAGGGCCATGAATGTAGCATTTTGGGGACTAATCAACAAGTGTGTAGTAGTTTACTTGGATGACGTGACTGTGTATTCAAAGAACATAGAAGATCACATCTACCACTTAACTTTGATTTTTGAAAGGTGTAGGAAATACGGTATATCCTTAAACCCTAATAAAACTATTTCGGTGTCGAGGAAGGTAACCTACTAGGCCACATTATATATCAAGTAGGCATTCGCATAGACCCATAAAGGATTAAAGCTATAGCTCAACTTCGTCTGCCTCACAACAAGAAAGATATGCATTCATTCTTTGGGAAAATCAATTTTGTGAGAAAGTTCACTCCTGATTTCGCGGAAACTATCAAACCATTACATAATATGATTCGTAAAGATGCCGAATTTAAGTGGGATGATGAACAAAAGGACTTCAATGATATTAAGTCCATTATATTCCAAGCCCCCGTGTTGCGAAGTCCCAATTTCAACTAATATTTCTTCCTCTATAATTTCACCTCTGATCAATCGTTAGCTACGGTTTTGACTCAGAAGGATGATGAAAACAACGAGGCTCCAGTGTCGTTCATGAGCACTAACATCCAAGGAGAGAAACTGAATTATCCGGCTATAGATAAACATGCTTATGCGGTTTATAAGGCAATAAAACATTTCATATATTACATCCTCAAGAATCACACCAAGGTAATCATGCCTCACCTTATAGTTCGATCCCTATTTACTCAACATAAGATGGGGGAAAGAAGATGAAATTAGATGGGATTAGTTCAAGAATTTGATCTAGATATAAAACCTGCTAAGCTAGTTAAAGGAAAAGGGTTATGAAAACTGGCAACTGAAGCTCAAGACTAGGTAAATGAAGACCCTGGATGGGAGAATGAAATGGCATTATGGTGTGGTGAAGCTTCATACATTTCCCCAGGACAAGATTCTTCGTCTGAGAAATTGAGTTATCTCCTGCATCATGGGAATTTCCTAGAAGACCTAAACCCCAGGGAAAGGAGAGCCCCCAGGTTAAAATCTGCACAATATCGCCTCATAAATTTGGTACTCTTCCGGGTTAATTATGATGGGGTACTTTTAAGATTCCTCGAATGTGAAGATGCAGACAAAGTTCTGAAGGAGTTCCATGATGGTCCTGTAGGTGAAAATTTTGTAGGAGACACTACCACTCATAAGATACTGAGAGATGGCTATTATTGGCCCACTTTGTTCAAGGACACTCACACATATGCTAGAAACTGTAAAACTTGTCAAATAAGTGCTGGGAGATAGAAGAGAGTAGCGATCCCACTCCAACCGATAACCGTTTCTAGGCCTTTTGAGCAATGGGGGTTAGATATCATAGGAGAGATTACACCAAGCTCTTCAAAACAACACAAGTACATTCTTACTACCACCGATTACTTCAAGAAATGGGCAGAGGTCATTCCTCTAACTCATGTAAATGAGAAGGTGGTAATCCAATTCATAGAATAACAACTAATCACAAGGTTCAGTGTCCCGTCTGTTTTTGTTTTTGATAATGAAACTTATTTTTTTCCCACCTTATTAACTGATTTTTCCCTAGACAAATGAATCATAATTAGATACTCTGCAAATTATTATCCACAGGAAAACAGAGTGGCAGAATCAACTAATAAGAACCTAATGAGGATATTGAAGAAAACAATTGCAGACAACCAAAGGAATTGGCATAATCTAATCCATAATGCTTTATGGGCCGATAGGGTCACGCCCAAGGAAGATATAGGAAATTCCCCATACTTTATGGTATACGGGTAGGAAGCCATTCTCCTGAATGGGATTTATCTTCCATCTCTTCAACTTGCCCAAGATTCCAGAAGACAACCTTCATCGGTCATACAAAAAAGAATTGACACTTTGGTCATGCTGGAAGAAGAAAGGGAGAAAGCTAAATCAAAATTCATAGCCCACCAGAAGATCGTTAAAAGATGGTTTGACAAGCATAAGGATAAAGAGAAGAATTTTGAAGTAGGAGATTTAGTCCTAAAATGGGACAAAGAAAATGAGACATTCTAAGTTTAAGAATCTATGGCTTAGACCTTTTCAGGTGGCCGAGAAGATTGGGGTAGGAACTTATTCGATACAGAATCTAAGGGGGGTACCTTACGCCCTCCCAGTAAATGGCCAAGCCTTAAAACAATATTTCCATTTAATTTTTAAATTTTTTTAAAATTTTTATAATGTTTTGTGTGCGTGTTTTCGTGATTTTGGTTTTAGCTAGGTCAATTGCGAAATGCATTTTTTCCTTCTTTTGATGTTTTATTTCTTGTACTTTTGAAGTTTTTGTTTGGAAAGACAATGGTTGACCTTAAATCATGCAACATGGCAAACCCTTCTCCTAACTCATCGCTCACGTACACCATGAGAAGCGTCAGGGAACCTGCAATTGTTTCGAGGGGCTCTCTATCTAACCTACGCAGATGAACAAATTTGGAGAAATGTCAGAAGTGTCTGCTTAGTGGTTTGGTAAGACCTTAAGGGAAAGAAGGAAAGCTAGAAAGGACTACATGCACCTCAGAGACAGATCTAGTAAGTTTCACCTTAACCATCTCATCTTGAAAAATAAGAGATGTTATCCTCTCCCACTCGCTCAGGGCATTCTGCCAAAATAAAAGTTAACTATATCAAATGAGCAAACAATAGGGGAGGGTATGTAGATATCTCCGTTGGGGCTATGGATGCTCGCTGGCAGTGGAGAAACACCATAGAAAGTGAGTAAAGGTAACCAAAGGCTCCGTGCCAGTGAATACTTTACTAGACTCTAGTCAAAAGGGGGGTGAGTCAGGGTCATAGGAAAAAAAGGTGGAATTAAGGTTAAAAACCCCACAGGCAAACCCATAGGCATCAACCAGAGAAATTTCAAACACAAAGGTAAAAAGGGATCTAATTTAAAACCAGTCAATCTCTCCACCAACTTTTGCATCAGCTGAGTCCAAAGGAGGAACAAAGATTCTTCTTTCACCCAATAAGTCGCCATTTGTTGAGCACTCAACACACCCTAAAAAGCCTATGTCAAATTTTCCTTTTTGGGTACCACTTGATGTTTTGTGATGTCTAATTCGACTTCAATATGAAAAATGTTACCTTTTCTTATCATTTTGATTCTCATTTAATTCTCTTAAGGTTTGCTTGAACATGTGAAAACCCAGAACTTAAAATACTTAAAACTTAAATAAAGAATCGACAGGCAAAAATTTCCCCCGACGTGCTCAAAGATTCAGCATCGAGAGGAAGTAAAGGATAAAATAAAATAATTCGAAGAAACCGCAGAAGCCAAGTGCTGATCTTCATCAACATCGACAAAACGAATCTTCTTTTGTGGTAAGCATTACACAAGGATATCACTGATAGCCGATCCTCGAAGCATTTTGGCATTAACGAAGTTTGATAGAAAGTAAGTCCATAGAAAACATAATAGTTTTCCTCGATTGCCGACCCCCGATACCTTTTGGGCATCAACAATCCTAGGTTTAACCACCTGTCCTCATCTACCATGTGTCTTTGTTAGATTAGATAAACATACGATCTAGTTTTCCCTCGAGTCATTATCAGTTCCCGAGGCCAAGGTCGCACCCCAAGTCATTTTTTCCATGTCAGTGTCATACAAAGAAATCAATTGGCATTGAAGGTTCTTAAAAGAAGGATACCAACAAAAAAATTACCACGTATCATCAATCCCCAACATTCCCACTAAAAAAACGACACGATGGGATGTTTTAATGCTATGATACGATTAGATTCGAAGCGTTTAAATAACTAATTAATTCCAAATCTTGCATTAGTTATTACTTTGTGTGAGGATAAATTCAACCATTTGAAATTACAAATATAGTGCACCATCCTCCGTGCCTCCGCCGTCAACCCATGATGAATTGAATTGCAGATATTCGACTGTAGATTTCATTTGATTTTCACTCATAACCCAAGTTGATTGGTTGATACAACATGATAGTTTCTTCCCCATTTAAATTCTTCCAAGCTGTTCGTAAACAATATCATCGTTGCACAAATAAGTTCAGAGCATCCAGAGGAGCGAGATGAGCAATTTGGAAAAGGCTTGCAAGATCTTGTGATTATTAAACAATAGGTTTAGCAAGCATTATAGGTATGTACCAGCCTGTGAATGTTTATGCTTCACTTCATACATGTTTTATCCAATGTTACTCTATACACATGCCCTAAAAGATTGATTTTGGTTGTAGGAACAATGCCTCCAAAGAAACCAAGTACTAGGGAATCGCCGAGGGCACCCAAGCTGAAGGAATCAAACGTAGGAGAAGGCTCGTCCCCAGGGCTAGAAAAGAAATTAGAATTCTCTCCAAGGTCGGAACCAATCATTAGGACATCCACCAAGAAGATTTTCACTCAGCCTCTGGCCTTTGCAGACACAAAATCAAGCATAGGGACCAAGGCAGTACTCCCGCATTGGGGAGAACTCTTCAAGAAGATCAAGAGAGAATAATTCCCCGAATATACCCCACACAATGACCCCGATATGGTAAACCTCGACGATGAAGTTTTTCCGAATATCCGAATATCGTACCTTCATATGGTAGCGAGAAGAACTCCAATATTCCCTTGCATAGAACTCCTGAAGTGGATTATCAACCACACTGACACAAAAAAATGTTTGATCAATGACAACAATGGTGAGTGTGTCGAGGTTTTCCTTCCAGTGGAGGTGCAAAATTACTACAAGCTCAGAGACCCGGAAGAGTGCTTGAACATCGATTTTGTTATAAAATTCTATATGAAACAGGACACCAGCCGAGCAATGGTTTCATGGTGGAGAGAGGATAAAAAGTACACCAATTAGACCTCCGATTGGTACCAGACGACCAACTTGAGAGAGCCATATATCTACTTAATGACTCTCATTTTTCGGCTGTATGGGGAGAAATATTGTTCTAGGTTTTCAAAGGCATGGATGTCGCTATCTTACTCTATAGCCATTTTAGGGAGAGGTTTTAACTAGGGTGCCATCATTTCCAAGCAGCTGAGCATTTTCTCAACAGGCTCAGACATCGAAAGAAGGAGAGACCCCATCCTTCTACATGGCTTCTTATTTATTGAATGTCATCTGCGCCAGAAATGTCTTTGCCAGAATGAACTTGAGCTGGAATGCCTCAGAACTCCTGATCCATGTATATTTCAGCGTCTTATGGGAGAACAAGTACAAGAAAACCTACTCCCTCATCTGTGTTCAATTCATCACATGCATTCATTTTATGATTTTCAATAAAGAGTGTCCAAGACTATTGGCTGTAGCCAAAAAGATGATATCAAAGGTTGGCCACTGGTATCTAGATGAACGCTATACCTACAATAGGGTTTTCAAAGCCACCAGAGCACCACACCTATTACTAGTGTATGTCCTTGATTGACTAGTAGTAGAGGATATTTGCTACCAGACCATCCTGCAAGGTTACAATGCTACTCTGGTAAAAGATAAGAAGTGGGCATTCATACCTTATGGATTCCATATAGGTTTCTACATGGTAAAATACACCACTCAAGACAAGCAAGAAGGTTTGAGCCAATTGGAGTTCCGATTCCAGACTGACCATTTTCTCAAGCATGACCCAAAGGTTCTAGTCTTGAAGCACACATCGTAGGTATCATCCTGCTAGCCATATTCCCATGACAAGTTTGAAGATGAGATCTTCACGGAAAATGCTCAGGATTGGGATGAAGTTGTGGAAAGAATGGTCGATCCTAGGATGACCAGGTTCAAAACCATGAGCGTAGATGAATAAGAGGAAACCCTAGAACAATTGACTCAAGGATCCCTTAGGGCCAGGGAAGAAATGATAGTCGTCGAAACAACAGAGATTCCCCAAGTAGTCCCGGTACAAGGAAGAGATTTTCCTATGGAACTAGACGTGCAGGAAAGGGGATTTTTCATGTTAGATCAAGCACAGTGAATGATTGATCAGTTGCAGAATGATCCAGACATCTCAGAAAACATGGGATCCCCAGTAGATACCCCATATAGAAGCCAAGTGACCCCAAGTGACCCTAAATTTATAGATCTCGATGAAATTGTCGGGTTAGATGATTCTGAATTCACAATGCCACCGGTCGGATCGCCGATAGGTGTTTCAGCTCAGCCAAAAATTGTCGAAGCATCACAAAGGATTGGCACATCAAACCCCTTGAGAAAGTTTATAAATATATATGAAGATGATGAAATCCCAAAAGTATCTCTTGGGACCCCTTTGCGTATCGAAGAAGAAAAGGGATCTGAGGAGACATCCTCTTCTATTCCCAACGTCCAAACCCAGGATGTCCCACAGAAAGAAAAGGAAGCTGAGAGTGTCTCAGACACTAAGCTGCCCAACATGCCAGAAACCCAAGCAGACGAGCCGAGGTTGGACAAGACAGAGGAAGGAGCCCTGCAACAGGAAATCGACGCTTCAACGACTGATGATCAAGTAAGAATCGAGTCTATTCCCGACGCCTATATTTCAATCGATACTCAAACCCCCGATGAGTGAAAAACATAGGCTGGGCCTTCAGAGCACAATGAGGAAGTTTAAGAACCCAATATTGAACAAGTATATACCACCGAAAGTCTAGGAAATACACTCACCTAGGGGGGATCAACAAATACCTGAACTTGTGGATGAAGTAGCCGACATACACGCCATATCTTATGACAAGAAAAGGAAGGCTATCATCCAGCGGATCACCAAGAAAATGACGATTACTTTAGATCACTCCATCCTCTTCACTACAAAGGAACATTTGATCAACAAAGAACATGCTAAGACGTCTGATCTCATTGGCGCAGGGATGGAAATCACATATGCCACCCTAGACAGAGCTAAAAGAGATGAAAAAGAGATGGTCGCCACCCTAGAAGAATTAGAACATTTGCGCCACTTGGCTAAGTACTATCATGACACCACACAGGCCGCAGTGTACCTAAGGAGTGAATTCAAGGAGGCCTATAACAAGTTCACAGATGAGAGGTACCTATTCACTAAAGGGATAATCGAGTTCTAGGAAGATACTCTCATGGCACTTGTGACGTGCAAGGATATGGAGCGATGGTATGAAAAAGAAGCAAGTTGTGGAGAGAGTCGAATACATTGGTGTAGTCCAACAGGGCCGAGATAAAGAAGAACACGACATTCGAGTGTTGAATGAAAGAAATCTTGATCGCATAAATAAATCAGTTGAGTATTGGGAAAAAATGTCTCGGGAACCACACCAATAAATTCAAGAGAAATGGGCCAAGTGCGAGAAACACTGGATTAAGATCAATCGGGTGATGAAAGATATCAGACTTCCCGAGTTCGGCACACCCGATCAATTTGTCAACTTGTGAAACATAGTCGAATCACACACCAAGCAAGATGCATCATGGGCTGAAAGACTGGCAAAGATGACAAACACAATGCGAGGTCAAGTATGACAATTTATGGAACACCCGATCAAAGCTCAGGCTATGCTCCAACAATCAAGTGCTAGTATGTTCAAGTATCAGGCACATACAATAGAGATCAAAGAGATTTACGTAGCCCCTATGGAACAACACATATTTCCATACGCCCACACCTGTGAAGAGATGTTCATCAACTGGTCAGAGTATGAGAAGAGTCACCCTTTTAAGTGATATATTGAGATGACTCTAAGACAAAATGTTAGAAGAGAACGCCACGCGGTGAATTTTTTTTTACTCATCTTCACTTTAGCCGTTATTTTCAGTTAATTTTATGTTATAAATAAGATCATCGACCAATTAGTTAGAGGTCGATGGTTGTTGCAAGAAACTCTCATTTATGGTTTTGTTAAGAACTATTTCTGAGCTACCTTTAATTGAGAAGTCCTTCTAGACCAGAGACAAGTTTATGTTTTCATCAAAATGCATGTATGATTGGACGTGGAGAAGAACTATTTCCTATCTTGTCTCATGAATGGATGCTGTGACGAGTAAGAGCTATTAAATCTATTGATAAGTTATCCGATGCAATGTTTTTTACAGTTCTTTCTTTAATGATGAAAATGAATCTTTGTGTTATTATTTGATGGATGATTAGAGTTAAGTGAATTATTCTACTTGCCATTATTTATTGCATATGTGTTTTCTTTCTAATGATTTGTATCTCAGTCAATAATTGGATACTCACATGGTTAATGTATTAATACTAGTTCGGTGGTATAGAATTTTTGTCTGCATGATTGAGCAATGGTTTATCCCAAGCTCAGCCTCTTCTCCAGTAGTTAAACTTATTCCTATTTTGTTACCTAGTTGGTTTATACCGACTCCCATCTTATATCGGTCCCACCTAAGAGAAAATACAAAAACAAGAAATTCCAAACCGAAGGAGAGGCCTTCGCAAGAAAATGTAAAGCCCATCGATTAATTGAATAGATCGCAAGATCTAGAGAACCATTCCACTATTAAATGATGCAGAGTCTAATTGGGCCTCGGTGGTGGGTTTGGTTCCTGCTGTTGAACTAAAGGGATCTAGGACCCATCAATAGTTTGTTGTTAAGGATGTTCTTAGAAATGTCCAGGGAACTATAGCCTATGGGCTTAGATTCACTTCCCGTGGAGGGGTAATGTTTCATGGTTTTACAGATTTATATTGGATGGGCAGTACAGTGGACCGAAAGAGTAATTTTGGATATTGTTTTAGTTTTGGTTCAACTATGATCTCATGGTACATCAAGAAATAGGGATCCATAGCCCAGAGCACTGCATAAATATAATGCACTGTTGCAAGTTCCGCCAGTAAAGAAGAAGTGTGGCTCAGAAAGCTACTCTCAAATTTGTTCAGTGTTGAGTTGGAACCCACAATAATCCACTATGATAACTAGAGTTGTATAAAGCTCTCCAAGAATACAGTCTTCCATGACAGATCAAAACACATTGAGATGAAATATAACTATGTTTGAGACATGGTGTAGAAGAACATTCTTAGTATTCAGTATGTTCTGACGACAGAACAAACTGCAGATATTTCGACCAAGTATCTATCCTTGACAATTTTTTTGTACTTTCGAGATAATCTTGGTGTTTCTGAAAATGCCTCTCTTACTAAGAGGGAGTGTTGAAATTAGTGCAAATGAAAGAGCCATTCTTCAGGAGGATGGCATAATAACCTAGCTAAGATCTAGGCCCCCCAATACACTCTTGGGGTTCTTGGTTTGGGACCAAGTAGTTAAAGCCATGGAAAAAGACCCTAGTGAGGCCCCCCTGTATATTTCTGGGGTTCTTGGTAAAGGACCAAGTAGTAAGTCCCTAGATGTGTTATAGGGCCCCTGGATGTGTTACAAGGAATCATTTCTAGGTGCTTGGATTGATTCTTGGATGTGTTCCTTGGTGTTTGATGATGTAAGTCCCTAGATGTGTTCTAGGGCCCCTGGATGTGTTCTAGGGAATCCTTTCTTAAATGCTTGGGCTTATCCTTGGTCTTGTACCTTGGTGGATGAAAGACCTTAGATGTGTTCTAGGGCCCCAATATGTTTTCTGGGGTATCCTGGTCTTGGACCAGGTATATCTTGGTTGTGTGCCAAGATGTGATGATGTGTGATCTTCTTCTTCTCTCCCAAGATGATCCATGAGACCTAGGAGCAGCTAGAAGATGGACATGCCCACATCACTGGTTTCTCCTCTTATGCAGGGATGATAAAATCTTATAAGTTATCATGCAACACATGTGGACAATTTTCCATTGAAGAAGACCCCTTTTACTTTGTCTTACAACCTCCCCTTGCTTGATTCTCTTTCTCCATCTTGCTTGATGTTGTGTTGGTCTTCTATAAGTCACTTTGACTTATTTGACTTTATGATTAATATTTTAATTAATTAAAATATTAATTATTATTTATTTTAATTTTTAGGTTTTAATTAAACCTAATTT
>SNQJ01S0028786.1:14032-29042 GCA_010110895.2 Picea sitchensis
GACCATGGTGAGTGATCGCGGGTTCAAAAGCCATCCTTCCCAATATATCTATATATATATTATTCCCTCCATTCATTATTAATTCCCATTAACTATACTAATCCTCCATTAACTATTAATAACTCTTATTATTATTTTTATATAAATTAATAAATAAATAAAAAATATCCTTTTTTTTTATATATTAAGCTTATATATATCTAAATATATATAAAATGGAACTAAACATAACTAATAACCTAGTAAGTAAATAAATAGAAAAATAAAATAAAATAAAAATTAAATAATAAAAAAGAAATTTAAATAATAAAAATAAAAATAAAAAATCAAGTATCTTTGGGCATCGTGGGACCTCGCGTGAGGCCCACGTGCCCCCCACCAGTTCATTCCCCTCCTAAAACCCTACACACCTCCCAACTCCCTTTCTTAACCCTAACTCTACACACCCAACCCTTCCTTCGCCTATCATTCGACCACCTCCCTTCTCTGCACTTTGGTAAGGGATTTCCCTACTCTAGTCACTCTGCCCATGGCCTTCTCTCATGCCTTCTCGAGCCTTTGATGGATCGTGGTTTGGGTGATAGAACTGTAATGTTAGTTGGTTTTATTTTTCTTTTTATATACTATGTATCACAGTCGTGCCCCTGTGAGCTCTCCCTGGTAGTTGTGTGCGCTCGATGGGTATGGGTAAGTGTAAGGTGCTAAGCTTGACTTTGATGGCTGGTAGACTTGGAGGTTGGACCCTATTCCAATATATAATTTTTTTCTTTTCTGAATAGTGTGGGGTACAACATGGGGTTCCTACCCTTGGCCATGGCGGTTGGTCTTGGGCACTGATTTTCTGTTGTGTGTTGGCGCTGACACACTGACGTTGTTTTTTTTTTTTGTGTTGGTTCGTAGTGCACCTCGCCTTGCCCCCATGGGTTGCTCCTCCATGTAGCTTGCGCAGGGTTTGAGCACTGGTGTTGGTGCTTACGTTGATCTTGGTTCTTGCGGGCTTGGAGGTTGCGTTGGGCACTGGTTTGTTTGTTGTGGTTGTGAGCTCAAGACTACCACTTGTGTTAGGCGCTGGATTGTTTTATTTTTGGCTTCCATTAGTTTTTTTTTTTTTCTGGTTTTCTGGTTTAGTTTTTCTTTTGGATGCGTAGAACTCTCTTTTGGCTTATCCTTGTGACTCGCGCTTGGTAATTACTTCCTTGTGCATTGGGATTTGTGTGATAACTTAGTAATTGGTGCTTTGATCTTTGGTGTAACTCCCTCTCCCTTTGCTGGCTGGATCCGACCGCTTTGTTATCCTTTTTCGGGTTTCAGAATGAAACAGAGTCGATCATGTAGAGAAAGTTAACCTGCTCCTTGTTGGCTCCTTCTACCTCATGGGTTGAATTCCATTTGACTCGATACTTATCTTTGATGCTTGACACTTGGTGCTTAAGACTTGGATTTGACTTTGTTGTATTGTGTTGTTGTGATTTGGCTCTCAACCTGACTCTTCATTGTATGATAATATAGATATTAACTCTTTATTATATGAGGCATGCAGAAAGGTATCGGCTTCGCGCTAGTGCATGTCTTTGGTGTCTAATGACTTGGTTGATGTTTCTAGACTTTGATCTCCACTCTGATGTGCCTAAATAGAGATTGGTTGTATGCCAATATTTTTTTATTTTTTTATTCCATTAATGCACTCTGTTACACTCTGATGAGATATAGAATGGTATCAAGCTTGGAGCTCAGTGCTGGTTTTGGTGTCTAATGACTTGGTTGCTTGCGTTCTATCTCTAGACTTTGATCTCCACTCTAATGTGCCTAAATAGAGATTGGTTGTATGACAATATTTTTTTTATTTTTGTATTCCATTAATGGACTCTGTTACACCTAAATACAATAAATTTCTCCCTCTGTCTTCATAGTGCTTGGTCTCGTGAAGAAACCAAAAATATCAATTTGAGTCTCATTTCGGACCCAATATGGGGAAGGTGTTCAACAACCTTCTCCTTCCTAACATGAAATCACAATCAAATTGAGTCACATCGTATATGATGGATGTCTAAGATTCATGCATAAATAAGTAACCTACGCAGGTGGTTGTTGGGATTTACTTTTTCTTCTTTCTTAAGAGTTAGAATAGAGCAATACTTCGTGCAGTAAGAGGCAAACAATGTGGGCTGAGCATGAGAATGTAAGATAATAATCTATGTGAGAATTTGAGCTGAGCGTGAGAATGTGAGCTAAGCGAATGTGGCTTGGTGAGTGAGTTGGACGAATATTCAAGACCTGCATAGGCCAATATATTTATGTTCGAAATATATTATATAGGGTTAAATTGTCCTTACATAAAGCATGATTTCTTTTTGGTCTATGAATGATTCCAAGGTAGTTTCAGAGTAATTTTTATTTATTTATTATTTATTTATTTTCATTACTGTGTATATATAATCCTCTATATAAGGAAACTAGTATATATACTTTCCTAATATTTTGTTTATAATAAAATATTGTTGAATATAACTATTGTTTATATACCTTTCATAATTTTTGGTTTAAAATAAAATATTTCTGAAGCTAATTCTTGTTAATCCTTCCTTTGTGCAGGTGAGGACTAGTAGGATTAGTAAAGGTGGTTGGAACATGGGAGTCTTCGTAGGGTTTATGACCTGTAAATAAAAGGTTTTTGGGTTGTATATTATGATCTATTTTTAGGGAACAATCTGCACAATTATGTGGGTGGTCAAGCCCTAGGTTTCATCTTTGAAATCGGGCTTTGATACCATGTGTAAGGCCTCTGTCCCCACAGAGCCTTATAAAAATACAAGCTAAAATTAAAGAATGAATAAATTATATCCTGTACAATTATGTCATCAACGTATAATCATTTATTATTCAACATAAATTAAATTGATTAACAACATGAAATTAAATTTAATTATCAACCACATAACACAACAAATTCATAAAATTCATACCTTTGTCTGATGCTAATTCCCAAATCTACAATTGTCCTCTCGCTGCTCTGCCCGAACTCTGCCCAAAACTGAATCTTTCCTCCCTCCCATCTAGGAACAGAGCCTATCCGGCTCCATAGCTCCAGGATTCCATGAGGAGTCCTAGCCCTCAAGCCCAAAATTCATAGCAACCTGGTGCACCCCTGTAATAGTCCACCCAAAATCCCAAACCAGAACAATATCACAGACAACAAAATACAGTCCTTCTCTCCCAATAATGCTTCCTCTCCAAAAATTTCATAATCATCTCCCGAAGGCCTCTTCCCCCTCATATCCTTCCCCATTCACCACCTCCTCCTTCATTTAATGCCACCCACCTTATCCCTCCATTCAATACCCTATCCCCTGTCATACATAAAGTTTTATAATGAATAAATTAAAGTTATTAAGCCTTTAATTCTTTACCCAAACCTTAAATGTGTTAGTTAATCAATCAATAAATAAATAAATAATATTATTAATAAATAATTGTTATTTAACTAATACACACTAGGACAGTTAATTATTTAATTAACTATACTTGATAAATCCTATGCCACTATTTAACTAGGGTTGTTACATAAATACATTTCGGTTTGGATGTACCTATGCAGAGCGCCGTGGTATTTAAAAACCAAATGTTACTCAGAGTCTTTGATACCCAGCTTGGTGTAGAAGGTATGGAAACTTTTTGTGAACTCTGGTATTGTTCGGCCCCTCTCTTGTTGTAGTGTGTTCCATTTCATGTACTAGTCATCATAGTTACTAATAGGGTAATATTTCTCCTTCATCACATCCAAAAATAAATCTCAAGTGTGCTCGACACCAATGTTTGACATGGGAGAGATCCTTAAGGAGTGTTAAGGTGATATTTTCCCTGTCAGAAAAATTGTGAACAGAGAAATAACCTTCTAACAGATTTAACCATTTTTCTAGGGCATCTAGATCTATCTACCCTTCAAATACGGGAATATAAAAATTAACTGCTACCTTGAAAGGAGAGGTACCTACAAAGTGGATTCTTGATGAATATGAACTTGTTGTTATCAGAATGCGTTGAAGGATATGGGAAAACTTTTCCCTCATTTTGTCCCTCTGTCGCATGAGAGCTTTCTCAAGAAACAAATTAATAAAATATTTTTATTTGTCGTTTTTATTTTCTTCCCGCATGGAGGATTTCTTGGGTGTGCAAGAGCAATTTTCCTCAAGAGATACAAGATCGATACCAAACTTGTTATATTCGGACCTCATCGGGGACATGCATTAAAAAACGATCAAGAGTAGCCTGCTCTGATACCATTGATCTAAATTATTTTCATCACAAAATGAGAGTGGAGATGTAATAAAGAAATATATTGAGATATTGAAAGAGATTCAATAATATATCTGAGATATATCATATGGGTATAACAAGAGGCATAGATATACAATAATACATTATTTATATTAATGAATGAAATGTACAGACTTGTGAAATTACAGAGTGAAAGGCTCGTTAGAATGGTGGAAGCTTATCTCTAAGACGAGATGTGATGGATACGCTCATTCACAAGAAAATGATCGTGACAATGAGGCTCAAAAGGCCTTTCTAACACAAAGAAAATACAAAACCCTAACCCCGGATGATGAAAAGCCAACATTTTTTTGGACCCCGTTTTGGGTAGTTTGGTGTATCAACTTCCCGGGGGCATAACTTTGGAATACGAGGAGATTCATTTCACATGAGCTTCATTTTGACGATGAGATTCATTTTACAAAATCACTCAGAGTGTTTCGTTATCATTAAGGTGCCCAATCATGAAAAAACGTCGCTTAGGCCCTCAAAATGGCCCCGAAAGTTTGGGACTCGAAAAACTACTAAAAATAGTAAGTTGCCAAAAAATTGTTTTGAGACAGTTGGAATAGGTGGGTGGCCACCAAAATCCTCCTGGATCATGGAGTATTTCACATTTTCCAAGTGGTCAGTATAATGTTGAATATATTTCATATGGTTAGTTTCATGTAAATATAGGAAGAATTTGGTAAAGGTGAGATGAGATGTAAACTAAAGATCAAACAAGGAAAGGTTAAGTGATGTGCACTCTTAAAACTTCTTAGAAGATGATTTTGGTGAAACAAAATATGCTAAGGTAGGTAGCAAAGAAATGGAATTTCTTAAGCTTATTAAAACTAATTTCTTTTGTGTTTCATAGGTAATAAAAAAATCAAACATGTTTTAACGATTGTTGATTTTTGTAGCTTTGGGAAGGTATTCTCATGTTCCCTAGGTGTTATGCATGTGGGAATCATAATCAGAACAACAACACACTATTCATTTAATGAAAACCACCTTTGGAATGAAGTTGGGGATTCATGGGTTTGGTGATGGGATTTGTGGTTTCGTGTTGGGGCTTCACACCCTAAAGAAATTCTAATTTGATGTTGACTTGTGGAGGGGCTTCTATGTTGACCCTAAGGCTTATATATAAAAGAGAGAGGTCAATGTGAAATTTTGTATTATGTGGAGTGTGTGGAGACATGTTGGAGTTGGAATAACTGAGTTTTCACTTGTTACAAGGAGCTTGGTGATCTCGACAAAGGAATGTCTATAACTATGGAAAATATGTCCTATGAAGGAAGAAACTGAACAAGTCGTATGGAAGTGTATGTATAGGTTTTCATACATCTATGCAGGTTGCAATGGGAAGAGTTGTGTATGTACATGGGTTTTGGGAAGGTGAATCATGTATGTATGCGATTTGTAGGAAAGTGAATCATGTATGTATGCAGGTTGCAGTGGGCACAATCATGTACATATGCATGTTGTATAAAGAATAGTTGTGTACATCAGTACAAAGTTTTTGTGGAGGATCAGGTCCATATAGGCCAACGTCGGTAGTAGTACACGTGACGTTAGTAGATCGTATAGGTGGTTTGCAACAGATTTATGGGAAGAGGAAATTTCTAGGGATTTATTGATGTTTCATTTTTTATTTTGTGATTTTGTAAGGACAAGGTTGTCCTCATATTTTGGTAGAATTGTATTGGCTTGGAGGGATAGATTTTCACTCAGAATTTCTAAACTTGACAAGGTTAAAAAACATAAATTTTGTGTCTCTTGTCTATTTATGATTCACCTTTGATCTTGTTGTTTCCAATGCTATATTTTGAGTGAATAATTTTCAGTGTA
The DNA here is from genome assembly GCA_010110895.2 of Picea sitchensis. Taxonomy (NCBI): domain Eukaryota; kingdom Viridiplantae; phylum Streptophyta; class Pinopsida; order Pinales; family Pinaceae; genus Picea; species Picea sitchensis. Next base: position 20,183 of record SNQJ01S0028786.1, read on the forward strand.
AAATTGCTCAATGATAACAACTAGGGTTTATTGTTAGCTCACTAGGAAGCAATTTTCAAATATGAAAATTAGTCACATAAGAGTGTATGTGAAAATTAACATGGTATTAGATCTTGGGATATGAAGAGAAGGTGATCATATTTGAGACACATAGTTGTTACAATTGGTTGAAAATTTCTTGTTTCTATTTGTACAGGTCACGGGTGTCGGCTCTGTGAGCGAGTTGTAGCAATGTTGAGGAGATAGATCTGAGAGGGAGGTACAATGACTATTGCAGGGAGAAATAGGTTAGATGGTCTCTGGTTGATACATGAACCAAACCATCCAGATGAGGATTTGTGGACTATTACATCTTGATGGTCTGGGAAATTAGGGGTTTTGGTGGATTGGCGGAGAGCCCAGATCACAAGAGTATGTTTTGTGGAATATTTCCAACCCCATGGATGGAATTTTGGTAAAATTTCATGGAGATTTGAAATGGGTGCAACTCAAGTGATTTCTCATAGAAAATATGGCTTTGTGTGTATGTTTGGTTGATGAGATAGAGTCTTCATGGGGCCAGAGAGTTGCACATTGTCGAGGTATGAAAATGTCTTAGGAATTTTACCTAGGAGGATGTGGACACTTGCAGAGATGAGTTGCAGAGGTCTAGAGTGGATTAGACTAAGTGTCCATCCACAGTTTGGGGCTGTTTCAAAGAGAGGAAATAGGTTCAGGTGCAACACGTGTGTAGGCACATAGAGTTTTGGTGACTAAGATGATGGACTTGGGAATAATTTCATTAGATGATCATGACTTGATTAAGAAGGATGTTGGCTTTGGAGGATTGCATGGTTATTATACAATGGGAACCATTGCCACATGATAGGGGAAAAGGATTTTTTCATGATATTCACAATGTTTGACTAAGGTATTTACGAGGATCTTGGTATGAGGAACAAGAATGTAGTATAGGGATTTGGAGCAGTGGTATTTGGGATGGGGGCATGGGATGTGTGGAAAGTGGAAAATGTGTTATGGATTCTAGGAGTGTGTTCCTAGCCCCAAAATTTGAGGAGTAGGGTTATTCAGTGTTGTTCCAGGATGGACATATGTTATCAGATGCCTAGAGGATTTGTCCAAGACACAACAATGGTCCTTGATTTAGTGAAAGAAACATATATAGGTTGAGGTACCAAGCTATGCATGTTGTGACTAGCATAAGCAGAGAGACAGATGAGGAGGAACAGGTAGCTCCACCAGTGGTGAGGGAGGTGATCCCAGAACTAAAAAAGGTTTAGAGCAAGTCGGTAGCTCCACTAGTGATGAGGCAGTCAACCCCTCTAGTAGTGTCGACCTAGAGGAGCCAAATTTTAGGCGGAGGAAACCCTATGGATCTAGGAGGGAGGGGAAACCTCCCAGGATAGTTCAGAGTCAGTTGGCTGAGAGGGAGAGTCATCCATTCATAGGGAGTTCCCCCTAAGGTTCAGGTGGGAGAGAGGCATCTTCTAGGACCGAAAGGGATTTGTCATGGATTGAGGATACCATACATGAGGTTCAAAGGAATGAGGATTCTAAGATTTTTGTGTTGTCCATGGAGGATCCATTTGTTTCAACAAGATTTTTCTACAATGACAGAGAAAGAAGATAGGCAAGAAGACTAGGGAGTAGGATTTGTTTCAGTCATAGAGGGAGAATCCATTGAGGCATATTGGATAATAGTATTTTATTGAGTGATAGAGGGAGAAGCCAGTCAGGAGGATTGGAGGGTTGCTATGTTAGATCTAGTACATGAGCAAATATACTCCCAGGGTGGGGGGCATAACTATTTCCAAGTGATTGTGGAGTGTGATGAGAATACGTCCATTCCTAAGAGGGAGTGTTGATTTTTGTATCTTCGGGCATGTATTCTCACATTCCCTAGGTGTTGAACATATGGGAATGGTCTTTGGCACCACATTACACTCTTTGTTTGGTGGAAAAAACATTTGGAATTAAGTTGAGGCTTCATGGGTTGGGTGATGGGATTTGTGGGTTTGCGTTGGATCTTCACACTAAGAAGAAAGTCTAATTTGATGTTTACCTGTGGAGGGGATTATATTTTGACCCCTAAGACTTGTATATAAAGGAGAGATTTCATTGTGACATTTCATATTGTGTGTAGTGTGTGGAGACGTGACAAAGTTGGCATAAATTAGTCTGCACTTGTTCCAAGGAGGTTGGTGATATCAACAAAGGAATGTTTGTAACTCTAGAAAATATGGCCTAGAAAGGAAGAAACCGAGCGAAGCGCATGTAAGTATTTGTACATCTTTTCATATAGGTACATGTGTTGCAGTGGTCACAATCACATTTCTATGCGAGTTGTGGGAAAGTGAATCACGTATGTACGTGGGTTGCAAGAAGGTGAAGCATGTATGTACGCATGTTGGAGTGGCAACAGTCACACATGTACATGGGTTGTAGAAGAGACAATCACGTACATTTGTACAAGGTTTCTAGGTATGATCAAGTCCACACAATCTGACATTAGCGGTAGTGCAGGTGACATCAATAGGTCATACATGTCGTCTACAAAATATTTTTGGGAAGTGGAAATTTCTAGGGATTTATTGAGGTTTGGTTTTATTATTTTGTCATTTTTGAAGGACAAGGTTGTCCTCATATTTTGGTAAAATTGTATTGGCAAGGATGGATGGTTTTTCCCCCAGAATTTATAAAATTGAGAAGGTTATGGAAAAAAACATTGTGTGTCTTTTGTATTGATGATTCATATACGACCTTCTTGTTTTGTTGTTATATTTAAATTCAATAATTTTCAGTGTAAAATTGTTCAATGATAACAACTAGGGTTTACTATTAGCTCACTATGAAGAATTTTTCAAGTATAAAAATTAGTCACATAACATTGTATATGAAAATTTTCATGGTATTAGAGCTTGTGATATGAAGAGAAGGGGATCTTATTTGAGACATAAAACTCCTAAAGTTGGTTGCAAATTTCTTATTTCTTTTTGGACAGGTCACAAGTGACAACTCTGTGAGGGAGCTATAGCAATGTTGAGGAGACATCTCTGGGAGGGAGATATAGTGATTGTTGTAGGGAGAACTAGGTTTCATAATCTCTGGTTGAGACATGGAGCAAACCTTCTAGATGAGGATTTGTGGACTATTGCATCTCAATGGTGTGGAAGGTTTGGAGTTTTGGTGGATTGGTGGAGAGCCTAAATCACAATAATATGTTGTGTGGAATATTTCCAACCCCATCGATGGAATTCTGGTAACTTGTATTGGTGATTTGCGATGGGTATAGATCAAGTACTTTGGAATAGATGAAATGGATTCATGTGTATGCCAGGTTGATGATATAGAGTATTGATTGGGCCAGAGAGGTGCACATTGTTGATATACAAAAGTGTATGTGTCATTTGATCAAGGAAGGCGAGGAAATCTCAGAGATGAGTTACGTAGGTCTAGATTGGACTAGACTAAGTGTCCATCCACAACTCGACATTGTTTAAAAGAGATGACATAGTTTAAGGTGAAGAAAGCATGTAGAAACAAAGAGTTTGGGTGACCTGGATGATGCACTTGAGAATAATTTCATTAGATGATCATGACTTGAGTGAGTAGGATGCTTTCCTTGGATAATTTCATGGTTCTTATATAGTGGGAACCACCAACATAGGATAGGGGCACAATATTTTTTCATGAGACTTAGATTTTCTAACTGAGACTCTAAGAAAAGCTTGGTATGAAGACTAGGAATGTAGTATATGGATCTAGAGAAGTAGTGTTTTGGATAGATTTCAGGGATGTGGTGTGAGTGGAAAATGTGTTATGGGTGTTAGAAGTGTGTTCTCATCCTGAGTGTTTCATGAGTAGGGATATGCAATGTTGTTCCAGGATGGACATGTGTTATTAGATTCCTAGGGGATCTAGCCCAGGCATAGGAGTGGTCCTATTGTTGGCATGTTTACAGGCATGGATGATTTTAGGGGCTAAATTTCGCTCATGGGCTATTTTTCCATGGTTTTTCCAAAAACAAGATTCACTATTTTAAAAATGATTCTCCCAAAGTATATAGGATAAAATTATTTTACCTTAAAAATAGCCAAAAATTTATAAAAACTATATAAAATCCTTAGAAATTTGAATATTTTTACAAAAATATTGCCAATCATTTATAGTTGGCATATGAAGGATTAGTAAGATTCGCCAAGTTTTCTACATTTTAAAATAAATTTCCATCCTTAAAATCATCCCTGTTTGGAAAACAGAAAAACGAAGATGAGACCCTTCAACCAGTCTCACAAGATAAGGTTCGGAGGCTGAAACCTTTGAATACTTCGAAAATATTCTAATTCGGAAGTTATCGTAAGCTCAAGAGGAGGAGCGACAATTTTCGTTGAATCGAGCACTGTGAAGAATATTGATCATTGGATTAGAGTCCAGATAGGAGGAATGAGCGCACAGAGGAGGAGAACAAATATCATGCGCTAGATATGAGCACATGGACCAATCATCATTGGATCCAGAGGTAAGTTCACATGCCTTAATTCCTTTAGAGTGCATAGGACAAGCAGACTCACGAAGTCCCAAAGTTATGAGGTCTATTAGAACCGTCCATCATTGAGGGGGATAGGTGGAAGCAGATCTGAGAGTTCGAGGATTTGGACTTTGAAATATTTGGAAGGAGAAGAGTGGAAACTCGTGAAGTTTGAAATCTCAAAGGAAATCCTAGCCATTGGTGTTGGGAAGGACATGTGGCAAGAGATCAACACTTCGGTGATTTGAAAATTGCGAAATCCATAGGAAGGAGTGAATGCACGAGACAAGAACTCGCGAAGTCCTAGTTTGCGAATTGATCTCGATTGTTGGATCACAAGGAGATCTGGTTCGTTGATCTAACACAAGAAAAAAATTGAGAATCGAATAAAGGATGTTCTCTAACCTCCAACATCATGAGTCATGAAGTCTCGAATTGCGAAGAAGAGATCTCAATCATCGATCGAGGAATGTCGTGGGCCGTTGATCTGGCATGGTGAAGTTTGGATTTTGGGAGCTTGGACTTCGAAGAATGGAGGAGAGATAACTCATGAGATCACGAAACGTGAAGTCGCATAGCACCGTTTTGGTTAGCATGTGGTCACAGTCTGTGTACATGTGAAGAGGAACTTGCACCCGGTGCTAGTTCACGTAGGTGAAGTTCATAAGGAGCTTCTTCATGAGGAACTCTTGTAACTGTCAAAAGAGACCTCCTGTAAGTGTCATATGAACTGTAACTATAACAAATATATGGAAGGGTTGCATTGGTAGAGAAGCCAAGAATCTCAAGATAACGACGACTTATGACGAACAAACTATGGATAACTACTAGAGAAGGTGAAGAGTTTCGTGGATGATGTGGTAGAGGTCTTGGCATGATAAAAACATAGAACAAATAAGAGAGGAAGGGATTTTTGGTAGTTGTTCATCCAGGGAGAAGGAGGTTGTGTGCAGGATATGAAGCGCATAGCAGAGCCGCAACACATAGCATGAATAAGAAGCATAGATAATAAAATGAAGAAATATGCAGAAGTGGATAAGGGCATAGAAGGTGAAGAAGGCAAAGGAAACTATGATATGTAACAAATCAGATCAGAGACAGATCAAGTAAGTAAGCTTTTGTAATATTCAATCAGGGTGGTAGGGTGGTGCTAGGGAAAATTGTAGTCCTCTAAATTCTAGTTGGTGCTAGAAGATATTTTGGGAGTCGGTGCTTCCATCTGGTTGGTGCTAGAGAAACCTGGGAGTTGTTACTTCCATCTAGTTGGTGCTAAATAAATCTGAGAGTTGGTTCTCTCTATAATTTTTATCTTTCTATCAGACGTTGTAGCCTCATATTTGAGTTGGTTCTCAAAGACTGTGATGTATGTGAAAGTTGGATCTTGATTGACATCCTAAGAATAGGAGGTTTTCTCCCTTTATGGGTTTCCTAAAGAAAATCAGTGTCTATTTGTATTATGTGTGATTGATCAAATATTGTATATCTATGCATGTTAATTTATCATCAACACATTAAATAATAATCTAGAAAGATTGAGAAAATAACTTGAAAATTTTCAAGCTTATATATATATATATATATATATATATATATATATATATAACTGATTCACCCCCCCTCTAAGTTATTTTTCCAACAATTGGTATCAGAGCCGGTGTCTTTGATGAAAGGAAGATCCATAAGCTTGATCATGACTAGTAATGAAGGAAGTTCAACTAATAGAGTCCCTCTATTTGATGGAACAAACTTTGCCTTCTAGAAAATAATGATGAGAACATATTTAATGTCCCTTGGTGCTAATGTTTGGGATGTCGTTGAAACTAGATATGTGAAGCCTGTAGTCTTGGCCTCCAAAGATGATAAGCTGGAGTTTAGATTTAATGAAAAATCAATGAATTCCATCCTCAATGGACTTGCAGAAGTCGCGTTTGTCAAACTCATGCACTGTGATTCATAAAAATTTATGTGGGACAAGATGAGAAGTAGTTATGAAGGTAATGCAAAGGTGAAAGACGCAAAAATTTAGACTCACGGACTAAAATTTGAGTAGTTAAAGATGGATGAAGATTAAACTAGTAGTAAGTACTTCTTACATATAGAATAACTTGTCAAAACTATGAAAGGTCCAGGTAAAACGATAGATGAATCTTTTCTAGTCTAGAAAATATTAAGATCTCTTCCTAATAGATTTAACTCAAAGGTCTTTGCTATAGAGGAAATAACTGATATCAAAGAATTGAGACTAGATCAAATTCTTGGAACCCTAACTACTTTTGAAATAAGAATCACCAAAGGTAAATCCACTACAAGAGAGCCATCCTTTAAAGCAGAGAAAAACACAAAATCTGATATAGATGATATTGAAGCAAATTTTGTGAGAAGACTGACGAAAGGATCAGGCAAATACAAAGGTAAAATTCCCTTCAAATGTGTCAACTGTGGTAAGATAGGTCATTTTTCATCTAAGTTTCCTCACAAAATAAAGGATCGGACATATGACGATGAAGAAAAAGATAAACACAAGAAGGTCTATAGAGAGAATAATTTTAAGAAGAAAATCCTATGTGTAAACAATGATGACGACACTTCAGATGATGAAGACAGTGACTCTTCTATTGAAATTAAAATAAATGATGTCATGCTAATAGACTTAAGATATCTAAACACTGAAGATACAGGAAGTGATTTCACTAATTATGAATTAGTATATATTAAAGGATAACTTGTCAGTGCCATGGAAGAGATTGACAGACTCAGAGAAAAGAAAATAAAACAAAAATAATTACTGCTCAGGTATAAGAAAACATGCAATGAACCATCTGAAGAAATTCATCTGTTGAAAGTAAAGTTATAAGAAGCTAAAAGGATTGATGAAATCCTCATACAACAATTAAAGGAAGGAAAAACAAAAGGTGAAAAATTGGAAGTTGAAGTAGTGTCTGTCAGAAAAGATCTAGAGAAATTTCAGGCCTTATATTATCAGAATCTGACAAGTATTAAATCCTTGGAAGGATTAGCCACCATTCTAAATGAAAAAAGGAATCCAAAGGTGAAAAATGGTTTGGGTTATGAAGAGGGATGAAGTAATGTTCATCCAAGAAACAAAGAATCCATCAAGTTTGTCAAATATACAACCATTGACAACAACAAAACTGCAAAAACAAAGGAAGATAATTAGCCGCCAAGGAGGAGTGAACAAAAGGTACTAGAACTGAATCTGTAGAACAAATAAATAATACACCCTTTGCTTAAGGAAATAATTAGCATGGAAGAAATCGACCTGCTCGAAAAAGATAACCATTTTCTAGGTACAAAGAATTTTTCTATTGATATTGTTTGTACTGTTCTAACTTTGGCCACAAAACTGTAAATTGTTCATTAAAATTTATACATGAGCAATCAATACACCCAAGGAATAAATATCTTCCACAACAAAGAATGAGACAACCAAGAAACAAACAAACACAGACTGCAAATCATGTGATGGATGGGAAAAGGACGTAGTTTAAGCATAACAATTGTTATGATCCTTTATTCCATGAACTAGAATGTTACATTTGCCATAATTATGGACATAAAGGTACTGATTGTTTCCTAAAGAAATATAAGACAGTTTCAAATCACAGAGCTGAAAATTTCAATGTTTGGAAGAAAAAATAAGATAGCAAGTGTTTATTAGTGTTGGCACCTCAAATAAAAAGAACCTCTGGTATATTGACAATGGATGATCTAGTCATATGACAGGTTTCAAAAGTAAGTTCCTATCACCCAAAGAAAGTAAATCGGGAAATGTGACCTTTGGAAATGATGCTCTAGGAAAGATCAGAGGTAAAGGTCTAGTACGCATAGGTAATGGAAGAGCCAAATATCAAGATGTATTATTTGTTGATGGATTAAAGTATAATATTCTTAGTGTCAGTCATGTGTGTGATAGAGGATGTGAAGTCACTTTCACTGCCAAAGATTGTAAAATAAAAATAATGAACATAGGAGAGCTAACTGAAAAAGGGGTTAGAACTGAAAATAATGTTTATGTTATGAAGGAAGATAAGAAGGAATCCCATTTAAGAAAATTTTATGAAAGTTGGTTATGACACAGAAGGCTTGGACACTTGAATTTTGATCATATTGTCAAGCTGAATAATGAAGGTGTTGTGAAAGATCTTCCAAGAATATCTAAGCCTCATAACTTTGTATGCGAATCCTGTCAAATGGGGAAGTTAACTCATGTTCAATTCAAATGTAAGAGTTTCACATCTTCAGAGAAACCACTTCAACTTATTCATATGGAGTTGTGTGTAGCATCGTGAAAGGAAGGAAGTGGAGGAGAAC
>SNQJ01S0028786.1:33953-60808 GCA_010110895.2 Picea sitchensis
ATTTCTTAGAGTGACCATAATAGGTTTAAGTCCTAAGAAGTAGACACAAGAATATTATCTAGTACCATTAATGGAGGTCCCAAAAGGGATCAATTATTCTCTCAAATTTTTCTTTATTGATTTGAATGAATATGTTAAAGTGGGAAGTAGGGGTCATATTATTGATTTAAATGTGAAGGAACAAGGTGTTAATATTAACACTAACTATGAATTAATTCAAGGAAGGATAGAAACATGTGATCAAGAGATTGCAACAAAAAAATTTATTCCAATAAATCACATGAAATAATTAAGGTTTGTTAAAATCTTAGTGGGTATGATGCATATGCAATGAAGTGAAAATTGTGTGATAGATACTTTTTTGAAGGAAGATTCATTAGATAAGAATTACTTCAACAAAGGTGAAGACAATGAATTGAAAGTAGTCCTTTTACTAAGAGATAAAGGTTCCAAGTAAGGAGGATGTTGCAAAAATTCTAGGAAACAACAATGAAAATGTCNTTTTTTGAAGGAAGATTCATTAGATAAGAATTACTTCAACAAAGGTGAAGACAATGAATTGAAAGTAGTCCTTTTACTAAGAGATAAAGGTTCCAAGTAAGGAGGATGTTGCAAAAATTCTAGGAAACAACAATGAAAATGTCATCACTAAAGGTGATTTTAAAATCAAGTTTGAGGATTATAGTTTTGAAATGTCAGAAGCTTTGAAATTTCCAACATTTCGAGTGGAGTATCCACTTGAAACATTGGACATTTCAAAACTTCTAACGCAATTTTTTTTCCAAAAAACTGAACTTAGACATTATGATCAACTATGGAAATGTACAGACTTGCATACTTAGCCTCTATCAACACGATTGTCTCAATGAGACCCATATTTCTGAAATTTTGAGAATTAAATTGAAGAAAATAGTTGTTGATATTATGCATCGACACTCTTTTCTAATATCTTAGAGCTTCAATCGTCCCCGGTGATGGGTGGAGTGTCCACTCGAAACATTGGATGTTTCAAAACTTCTGGAAGAGTTTTTTTTCCTGGAAAACTTAGCTCACACATTATGATCAACTGTGGAAATCTACACACTTGCATACTTAACCTCTATGGAGAAGATTGTCTCAAAGGGACCCAAATTTTGGAAAAGTTGAGAATTAAATTGATGAAAAGAGTAGTTGATCTTATGCCTCAACACTCTTTTGTAACATTTTAGAGCTTCAATGATTCTCGATGATGGGTGGAGTGTCTAGTCGAAATGTTGGATGTTTCAAAACTTGTGACACTGCTTTTTTTCCACAACTCACACATTATGATCAACTATGGAATTCTACACACTTGCAAACTTTTCTACTTCATAAGAAAATTCCACTACTATAGGGAAAACAATTTTCAAAATTATTAAGTTATAATAAATAGTATGAAGAATGATTTTATTTAGACAAACTTTGTGTGTTTTTTTAAAGCGAACAAAAATTGCATATTTATATTTTTCATTGCTCACATTAAAATGAAGTCTATACACTTGCATACTTAACCTCTATGGAGAGGATTGTCTCAAACAGACCGAGATTTTTAAAAAGTTGAGAATTAAATTGAAATTGATGAAAAAAGTGGTTGATCTTATGCCTCAACACCTTTTTCTAACATCTTAGAGCTTCAATGATTCTTGGTGATGGATGTAGTGTCCACTCCAAATGTTGAATATTTCAAAACTTGTGATATAATGTTTTTCCAGAAAACTCAACTCACACATTATGATCAAATGTGAAAATATTCACACTTGCAAACTTTGCTAGTGCATAATAAAATCACTCTAATATAAGGAAATAGAGAAATTAATTTTCAAAATTAATAAGTTATAATAACTAGTACTAAGAATGATTTTATTTAGACAAACTTTGTGTGTTTTTTTAAAGAGAATAAAAATTGCATATTTATCTTTTCCATTGATAAAGATTAAAAGAAAGTTTAAGATAGTGATTATTTCTTATCTTTATCCCAATACTTATTGAATATGCAATTTTATAATGTATTCAATTTTGTGTTATTTTTATTTTCTCCATTTTTATAAATAATAAAAGATATTTATTATTAGATGTTTATTTTTATTGCGAGTATGTAATTTGATAGTATGTTTTTATATTGGATTTATCAAGAACATTATTTTGAGTGTAGATTTGATCTTGAGTGTAGATTTGTTCTTAACTCTAGATTTGTATTGATTTTTTTTAATGTACAAAAGTTTTGAGGAGCCAAAAATAAGGAAGTTTCCATGTTTATATTGACTTAACATACATTTTTATATATTATTTATCAATTTTTTTGATTCTAAAAGATTATAAAACACATTTTTTTTAATAAATATATTTTCTTTATAATAATTTTATAATTTACTTGATAAAGTACATATATATTACATATTTTCACATTAAAAAGAAAATCCTTTTTTTTTAATTTTAATTATTATCATTTATTTTTTATCTAAAAAATAATAATAATTATTATTTTTTGAACTAGTTATAAAAAAAATATATTCAATATAGCGATTGAAACAATTATAAAAACACTATTTAATATATATATTCATGTATATTTAGAAAACTTTCTTTTAATTATTTATCTATAATTTCTTCACAAATAAATACATATATATGTGGGTACAAATTGAATTTTGTTTTTTAATTAAAATGAAAATTATATATATATATATAAAACTTTTTTACATCTAATTCATATTGGAATAGTTTTTTTATAAAGAAATTTGAGTTTTGAATTGTTCCAACACACCACAGTTGGTCTCGTCATTTAAAGTGCCTTTGCATGATTATAAAATAAACCAAGTTAGTATTCTTATTGAAAATATAATAATAATATCAATTTGATAAAACTAAAAATATAAAATAATTATATATATATTTTAAGAAAAAATAACAAATTTATAAATTAAAATATATTAAGAAAATTAATTTTATAGTTATAATTATAATTTTTCTATGTTGCATTAGTTTTTTTGGAAAAGTGGGAACATTGAGAATGTGGATACTAAGAATTAGTAAAAATTTCCTTTAAATTTGTACTAAATTTGAAGTTGAGAGCAACAATAATATATATTAAAAAAATATAAAAAATATTTTAGATTACAATGATATTTTAGATTACAATGTATCGAGATAATGATACATTTTGAATCTTATTTTAATAAAATTGAAAATCAGTACATGACAACATTGATCCTACTATGACAACTAGAATATCTAAATTACTAATTTAATTTGTAATACTAATTATATGAATATATTTAACACAATATTGAAACTTTAATATATAAAGATTGGATTAGAAAATGAGAAACAAGATTGAAAATACATATATAAAATTTTAATATCTTTTTGAAATTAAACTTTACATGTATAAACTTCAAACATCTTTTTAAATTTGAAGCATTATTCTTGTTCTTATTGGAAAAAACTAAATAATGCTACTCTTGTAATATGAAAATACAACTAAGGTCAATGATATGGTTGATTGATAGAAACAACAAACTCTAGCAAATGCTTGCCCTGGATAGGGTATTGATTTATTAGACATTCATGTTTAGTTTAAGCTTAAAGGAAAACATACATCCATTAAAAGTTTTCATATCCACAACCATAAAGTGAGTAGTGTTAAGTTTTTTAACTAAATAATTTTTAAAATAATATTTAGTGTAGTTTATTCTTTGTTTTATAGTGATATTTTAAGTAAATTTAATGAAAATATTTATAATAAATAATGTGTTTGTAATAATGGAATAAAAATATTTACATTTTAATTTAAAATCATTTTAATTTAAAGCTTTTTATTTGGAAAATTAATTCACAAGATACCATTTTCTTGATGTTAAGCTCCCAAAAAACTCCCAAGTTTTCAAAACAGTTCCCAACCAATTAGGGACTTTCCCTACTAGTTCCCAAGCTCCCCAAACCTAAGAAACTAATTTCAGAATTGCTGAAAATGTCTAGAACATTTCTCTGCAACTATGTAATTTTGATTATTTTCCATTCCCTTTTAAAAAAATACACAAAAATGGCATTGCTAAGAAAAATACACATTTCTTTTAAAAAAAAATGGCATTGCTTCTCCTAAGATCACCATCCACTGACGATGTAACAAGTACGACAACATAAATTCTACTTCATTGCACTACAGAGAACTTTACATTCGGATCAATCAACCTCCAACTTCAAAAGCAAAATCGACATAGAACCGTTGATATTTCTGTATAGGAAGTGGTTTGCTTGCTACACACTCTAAAGATTTTGGCTTTGAATTACTTGAATCGAAATATGGTCTGAAGAAATATTCGAAAGCGTTTTATAAGCGGGAGGAGGACGTGTTTCACTTCATTCACTTCTCCATTAAGACTCTACATAATAGGCGCCACTATTTTCTTCGAGATAATTTCCCTTCAAAGGTATGGATGTAAATATAATATTATCTTAAATCATAAATCAAAATTTCTGATTTTTTTCCACCGAAAGATCTGGATGGAAATATAGTATTATCTAAAAATATCAATCAAAATTTCGATTTGTTTTCCAACAGCATCTATTTAAAAAAATATTTAATAAACGTTGCGAGATTTCATAGTACATGTTCATGTTGATTCCATGATTGAAAGACGAGACTGAAGTCTAAGTCAGCCGAATATAAAAATTCAGATACATGAAACTTATATTATAATAAATATTAAATCCCTTTTAACGATCAGATTTTGTCGTTAGGTTAATTTATCTAATATAATAATTACCCGTAGTTATAACGTGGTGCAACAACGAACAAGTATTCAGGAAAATAGGTAGGGTGTAAGTTGATTTTAATCTTCTCGACGTGACTACGGTCAAATTTCAATGTCATATTGAAAGAAGGGTTGGAATTTGAAAACACTAGATTTTCTGCATCAGGGTTTTGGGTATCTCTTGTTTGAAGTTCGTTTCATCGTAATAAAATGACATATGCGATTCAATCCTGAAGTTTCAATATTCTTTTTAAATTACGTAGAAGTTTTAATATAAATTTTATTATTTAAAAAAATAAAGAAAAAAGCATTTCTGAAAAGTATTTACTTTTGGTTATAAATTGTAATCTTTTTCCTCCACTCCTGTAGTTTTTATGTCCTGTAGTTTTTATGGCAATTAATATCCACCCTGCTATGCTGCTCCACCTTGCTATGCCTCTGTGGCAGGTGTATGTATAAGCTGTCTAATCTGAAAGCAATTCATGTATAAGTTGTTTAATCTGAAAGCAATTCAGCAATTCATGTATAAGTTGTTTAATCTGAAAGCAATTCAGATGCCACCACATTCAACAGTGGTAGCAGGGTGGATATGGATATTACTCCCCATGTTCATGAAGACAAATTTAGGTCAGTAGGTCTATACACCACAGGCCACCGCATTCATGGTGGATATTGCTGGCAGTGAATTACTACGAACAATATCCACTATAGGCCATGGAATCTGAATTGTTTTAAGAGTTAAGAGTTAACTGCATATATACTATTAGCAGCAGAATATTGACCAATATCTATTCTGTTATGTAACATTGAATAATGTGATCAATATCTAGCCACTAGGGATAGCAAGATGTGCGCAAGTTCTCCTAGTTTGGGGAGAGGTCACAAGTTCAACTCTGGCTACGAGTCCTTCTGGCTGCTGCTTTCCACTCCCATATCATCCACTATGTGGAGAAGTATCGGAGTGGGTTCCCAACGGATTAATTTCCATTGGAAAAAAAATGTGATCAATATCTATTTTGCTATACAACAAAATATTGTTGTGAGTGGTATACAAACAATTAGTCAATTCAGATCCTACAATCTATACAGAAACTACATAGCACGGTGAATATGGCTTGGCATCATAGGTCGTTCAAGAAAAATACTGTTCATTGGCCATATAACACCAAAACGAATAAGGTTACCAGCAATGATTGAGCAAGACATTCATCAAAATTTTCATTTTGGTGAAAGGTTATAACTGAAATCTCCTCACTCGTAGCTAGAATCTCCTGAAATCATTTTTTAATAGATTTCTCTTCAATTATTATCGATTGATTTCTCTTCCAGCACACAGTCGCCTATAGCTCTGTCCTCCGATTGCTCTTCGGATTCCAGCAGTAGCAAGTTCTGCTGCTATGTACGTAATTTCAATAAATAATTTAGTTTACATGTTCTGTGTTGTACATGTATATCGATTCTCTTTACATACGGTTTAAAATCTGCAAAACCGAATCTCTAAACTTATCTGGCCTCTCAATACACATTTAAGTCTGCACTAATATATTCCATTAGAGATTTACTTGATCTCCCATCTGTTTGAGGGAGATATTTCCGTACACAATCTCGATTTGAAATATATTCGGACATAATCATATCTTCCTTGGCAGTCGAGGCAGCCCTTCTTTTCATGAGCAAGGAGATCTAACTATGTGAGATGCTCTTTTTCAACGTAAAGTAGAAAACAAACAATATAATATTTGTCTAGATTACAATTAGAATTCAGTTAGAGATAAGAAAGGTTAACAAATGTAAAATGACCACTGTAAACTTTTCAAGCAATTCCAATTACACACCTTCTTTCAGTTTTAGATGATCGTCCTTCCAAGTAGGTTTAGGTTCAATATACCATGGCTATGCTTACCGAGGACTAAGGGTCATTACCTTGCTCCAGCATTAATTTCCTTAAATTATTGTTAGCAAATTTAACATTATAGTTTATATTATCATCATCTACATTAAGGAAAGTAATATTTAACTTAATAATAAACACATTATATTATTTATGTTTTAAAAAGTATTAAGCTGATTTTTTTTTTAATAGATTTAGTTTCTAATAGAATTTGGACTAAACACTGTTTAAAGTTATTAGTAAGAAAATAAATTCACATCCCATAACAGTTTTTCCTCTATTTGAATTTTGCATTGGGGAACTCTTTACCCACACACTTTGCTTACTCTTTACCCACACTTTGTATATGGTGTTATGGGTATTCTCATGTAGAATTAGAATATACTCTTAAAATTTAAACATATTCGAAGTAGATCTTCACTTCTCATTTTTTCCAACCACATAGTAGTTTGCCAACTAATATAGAGAGCAAGAGAGATGTTTTCTCCTTTAAATTGGAAAACATTCAGAATAAAGAAAAATACTTACTCTTAGTTGTTAGGCCCAATATTTTTCATAACTTCAATGAGGATTTTTATGTCCAACTTGGTGTACAATTTCAAACATTGAACTTATTTCTTGTTGGGGTGTGTGTGCACAAAGTTGGTGGATGAAAAAGTGGCAACATGCAGGAACGTGCACCCAAAAAGTGGCAACAGGAAGGAACATGTTTCTAGGAATACACACACATTCTTGATGTCATAGGTTCGACAAACCCTAAACCTCCACTCAACGAGCCACGTAGACATGTTCCCAGGAACACGTCCACGTTCTGAAGAACGTGTGCACGTTCTTGAGACACACGTGTTCAGGAATGTGCACGAATTCCTAAAAAAAATGAAATTAAAATAACACACATGCGCTTTAGAAACGTGCAAATGTTCCTAAAGCGTGTGTGCATTATTAGGAATAGAAAAACGTACATGTACCTGTCAACATAAAATTTCCCTTCTGTTCCCTCTCCCTCTCCCTTTCTCTCTACCAAGTCCTTTCTATCTCCCCCATTGTTCTCCCCTTCTCTTCCCTTGTCTCTCCCTACCCCACTCACTCTCTATGTATTAAATCCACCTTATTCCCTATCCCACCCTCTGATTCTCTCTCTCTCTCTTTGTCCCTCCCTCGGTCCCCCCAATCCTCTCCCCCCCTCTCTTATCTCTATTTTCCACCCTCTCTCCCCCCCTTCCCATTCTCTCTCTTTGTCCCTCCCTCTAACACTCACTCTATCTCCCCCCCAACCTCTATCCCCCTCTCTCTATCTTTCCTCCCTCTTCCCCTCCCTCTCTCTCTCTCTACCCCGCCCCCTCTCTCTCTCCCTCTCCTCTCTCTCTCTCCTTCTCTAAACCACTCTCTCTCATTCCCACTATCTATTTCCTTCCTTTTTACCTCTCTCAGCCTCCCCTCTATTTCACCCCTCTTTTACTCTCTCTATCGCTAACTCTCTCTCTCTCTCAGATCCTCTCTCTTACTCTTTCTCCTCTCCTCCTTCCTACTCTCTCCCTATTGTTTGCCTGACCACCACCTCCTTCTCCCTCTCTCTCTCTATCTCTCTCTTCCTAATTCTCCCTCCTTCTCTCTCTCTTACATATCTCTCCTACTCTCCCCTCTTTCTCTCTCTACTCTCTCCCTCTGCCTCTCTCTCTCTCTCTCTCTCCTTCTCATACTCTCACCTCTCACTGCAGATTCCCTCCTCCTCCTTCTTCTCTCTATCTCATTGTATCTCTCTGCCTTCTATTCTCCTCCTCTTCCTTTCACTTTTATTTCTCCCACTTTCCTCTCCCTCTCTATTCTCTTCCTTATATCCCTCTTTCCTTATATCTTCCTTCTCTCTCTCATCATTCTCTCCTCTTTCTTTCTTTCTCTCTCTCTCCTCTTCCATCTCACTCCCCACTACTACATTTATATATCCCTCCCTTGTCCTTTCCCTATAGTTGATCTCTCTCTCTCATCATCTTCTTCCTCTCCCTCCTTTTCTGCCTCTCTCTTCCTTCCACACTCAAACACTCCTTATCAAACCCCCATCTCTTTCTTTCTCACACCCCTCTCTATCTCTTTGTCTCTCCTCCCATCCATCTCTATACTTTAGTCCCTCTCTCGATTCTTTCTCTCTCTCCTCTTTCCATCTTCTCACCCTCTCTCTTATCACCCTCTTTCCCTAATCTATTTCCTCTCCCATCTTTCTCTCTCTCCTCCTCCTTGTTTTCTCTCATTCCATTATTGCCCCCCTCTCTCTATCTCTTTGAATCTTTGTCCTCTCCTTCCTCACCCCATCCATTTATTTCCTTGCATATTTCCCCACCTCTCTCTCTCTCTATCTCTACTCTTCCCCCCCCTCATCTTCTCTTTTACATATCTATCTCTTCTATATACCCCTTATCTCTTCTTTGTGACTTCCTACCCTTCACCTCTCCTTCTCACACTTTCTCCCTCTCTCCTCTACTCCCTCCCCTCCTCTAGGACTTTTCTATCTCTCCCTCTTTAGGATCCCCTCTCTCTACCCTTCTCTATGAATCCATCTTATACCTCTGTCTCCAATCCTTCTATCCCCCTCCCTCCCTCATTCCATCCTATATTCTCTTCCTCTCTCTCTCCTCACACACACACACACCTCCCTCCCTCTTCGATATATCTCCTCCTTCCTCCCTCCTCCTTCACCTCCCACCTTCATCCCTAGCTCCCTCTTCCATCCACTTCCTCTCCTCCTCCACCCCATCAATTCTATATCACTTCCCTCTCCTCTGATGAATCTCTCTCAAGAGGGGTAGATAGAGCATAAGAACCAAGGATGGGGAGGAGGAGAGAGAGGGAGAGAGAGAGAGAGCCAGAGAGGGAAGAAAGTGAGAGAGAAAGAAAAAAAGCAGAGAGACAGGGGATTAGGAGAGAGGAGAGGAGGAAGGAAAGAGGGAGACATGAGGCAACGAAAGAGAGGAGGCTGATAGCTGCACCCAGAGAGGATGGGGCCTGATTGACGAGGGAGAATATGAGAGACCCAGGAAATGAACACATGAGAGAGAAGGGGAGGAGAGAGAAGTGCTGTGACAAAGAGAGTGAGAGAGAGGATATGAGAGAGAGAGAGAGAGAGAGGAGAGAGAGAGGATGGGGTGGAGGAGGAGGAGGGGGTGGGGGGGTTGTGGTTGGGGGAGTGGTGGGGGAGGGAAGAGGAGGAGGAATGGAGGTAGGAGAGGGATGAAGGGAAGAGAGTCAAAGAGAGAGGAGGTAAATAGATAGAATGAAGGCACAGAGAGAAGGATAAAGGTAGAGAGTGAGCAGGAGAGAACCATGGGCCTAGGAGAGGGAGAAAGGCCATGCATGGAGAGAGAGAGTGAGAGGAGGAAGAGAGGGGTAGAGGAGAGGGAGAGGGACAAAGGATTAGAGGCAGAGAGAGAGAGAGAGATGCACATAAGGATGAAGGAAATGGCAGAGGGAGGGAGGAGAGAGACATAAGACATATAGTGGGAATGGTAGTGAGATATATGGAGAAGGGAGAGAAATATATGGAGGAGAGAGAAAGAGGAGAGAGTGGTAGAGGAAGGAGAGAGGAGGGAGAGGGGAGAAGGATGGCAATGAGTGACGGTGAATGAGATAGATAGAGAAAGAGAGCAGGAAGATATAAATGGGTAGAGAGAGAGAGAGAGAGAGTGGTAGAGAAGGATAGAGAGGGAGACAGAGAAACAGAGAGAGAATGGAGAGGAGAGAGATTGGTTATGGTGAGATAGGAGAGGATGAGAGAGTGAGGGTGAGAGAGATGGTAGGAGAGATAGAGAGAGGAGCATCAGAAACAGGGAGAGAGAGAGAGAGAGAGAGGAGAGAGAGAAAAGGAGAGTCAAGGAGAGAGGGCAAAAGGGAGATAGAGAGAGACATATCATAGGGAGTTAAATGAGATGGGGAGAGATGGAAGAGAGGTAGGAGCAGGGAGAGAGATAGAGGATCGGGAGGAGAGAAATAATGAGAGAGAAAGACAGAGTGAGGTGAGAAGGTAAACGTAGAGAGAGAGATAGATAGATGGGAGAGTAGGGTATATAGAGAGGGGTAGAGAGAGGGATGCAGAGAGGTAGAGGAGAAAGGGGAGAGATAGGTGACAGATATTGTGAGAGAGACGGAGGTTGGGAGGAGGATAAATAGAGAGAGAGGAAAGATAGAGAGGGGAGAGAGGGTAGGGAGAGAGGAGGGAGAGAGAGGGAGGGAAGGGAAGAGATAGATAAATATACATAGATCTAAGAAGAGAGAGAGAGAGAGAGAGAGAGAGAGGAGGGGGGTAGAGAAAAGGGATAGAGAGAGGGAAATCCAAGAGAGAGATAGATTGAGAGAGAGAGATGGGGAGAAAGTGAGTTAAAGAGACATGGGGAGAGAGAGGCAAAGAGAGGGGAAGAGAGGGGAAGGAAGAGAGAGGAGGAAGTAGGGTGGTGGGATGGTTGGGGAGAGGGAGGATAAGGGGAGGAAAATAGAGATAGATGTGATCAAATAAAGGGAGAGAGAGGTAACAATGGAAAGGGAGAAGAGGGAGGGAGAGGGGGTCAAAAGAAAGGGAGGGAGAGAGAGAAAGACAAATGGGGTGAAAGGAGGGAGAGAGGGGAAAGGGGATGTTTTAAATCATGTTAGAAAGGATTAAATGAGAGAGAGAGAGAGAGAGGGGTAGACCTGGGTAGAGAGTGATTGAGAGAGAGAAATGGGAGAGGAGAGTGGTGGTTGGAAGAGAGATAGAGAGATATAAAATTGAAGGGGATAAAGGTGTAGATGTAATATATAGAGATAGATAGGGGTATGGTGTAAGAGAGAGGCAGAGGAGGGAGGGATAGAGTGGGGGGCTGGCTGGAGAAGGGAGAGCTACTGCTGAGACAATGTTGGAGAGGAATTTTGGAAAAATTTTGGGATCTGCACCAAAAGAGATTTGAAGAGTAAAAGGAAGTTAGAATATGGACCAGAGTACATGATGGAAGAATACTTCAAGGATTCAAAGAGTGTGAAAAAAGGATGTGTAATGGAGAATCTCCCAAAAGGTGGAAAACAATTATAAACAATTAGGTTTTGGGGGAAACTTTTCCCTCTTTTGTAACAGATTTCTAGGGGTCACTTTGTCCACTTTTGTAACGGGATTATTCTGATTTCTATGTATAAATATGTAATAGGATTTTGAATGAGATAATTTGAGGATAGGAGATATAATGTGTGTTTATGGTGATTTTTGGGTAAGGGAGTTGAGTGAAGGAAGAAATATGAGGTATGACTGAGTGAACTCACACTAGTGTATAAAAGATAGACAGGTTTGGTAAATGATATTGTTGCATATTTTGTAGCATAGTGCACAGCTATAAGAGAACTATAAACGAATAATATAATAATCCATTCATTGGGGACATAGCCCAAGTTAGGTGAGCCACGTAAATCTCTGTGTTGTGATGTATTATCTTTTCACTTTATGATGTTTAATTTTATGGTGTGAATGCATTGTTTACTTATGATATTATAATGTAGTGCATTAAAGTATCTAATAATTGAATGAATTTTTAATGAGAAAATTTTGTTTTCAAACTAGGTTAAATGTTGAATAATCATTAAGTAATGAGAACTATGCACATGGATAAATGAGAGGATGAATGCCTCGCTTCCCCTCAACACTGCAAAACCTTGGTTCCTGTAGCCCCTCTAGATGCCTCGAGTGAGACTTCACTTTCTCTGCAAGTGATTCCAAAAGGGATAGTGTCTAAAGGTTTTGTTAGTATTTGAATGATTAAACATGGGTCTTCCCCTTGCACGCCAACAAATGTTTCTGTTTTCGAGACCTGGGAACTTTAATTGAGAGGAATATTTTGAAGGTCGAATCGGGAAGAAATTGAAGAATGAATATAGAGGAAGAAACAATAAATTTCCATAGAAAAAAATAGAAACCCTAGGATCAATGACGAATAAGGTTACAAATATATGTTTTCGCAGATCTGCGTGAAATCTTCTTTTGTGAATTTCTGATTATTTTGAGTGAATGGTTAGGGAGGCTAGTGGATAAAATTGGGACTTATTCAAGGGTATACATGGAATATATTTGAGTGTATTATATACTTGGATAAATATGTTACTGTGTGATAAGAATGTCATGAAGATGGATTTAGATAGCTATGCACATTCCCGCACATAGGGGACTTGGGGGATGACCAAAGGACGATATGAGAGTGGGAAGGATGAATAAAGAGCGGATGGACTAAGGATGCTGAGAGAGGATACAGACTCATATGGGTAGATTGGAGTATTGTGCTATGGGAAATGGTTTAGGTATAGTAATAAAGATACAGAGTCGACCAACATCACAGTGGGTAACTACAAAACCTAGTATAATGCCAGGAGTAGATCATACATTGAGAATACCCAAATTTAAGGGAACATGATCGGGGGACCCTTAACAAAATGTGTTTGTATACAACAAAATATGGGATGTGAAGAATTTCCAGGACGACGTGACGAAAATTGCGCAGTTGACAATGAAGTTTAGGGGTCATGCACTGCTATGGTATATAAAGTTTCATACAACTACATTGGTTGGACCATAAATAAATTTGGCATAGATCAGACCAGCATTGTTAAAAGAATCTAGGAAGCTGAAATATGAATCCCAATATATTACATAACTAATGGAAATTAAACAAGTGTATAATAGGACATTATGGGATTATGACCAAAGATTTAAAGATGTAGTGGGTAGGTTAACCTTTTAGATTCATGATGAGTAGCACCAAGAATGGTTTATAGAAGGCCTATTTCCACACATTTTTTGTTCATTAAAAAAATAGAAGGTCACGTTGCAACTATAAGATTTGGAAATTACAATGGAATTTGAAGCATCACTTGTAGAAGATGGTGCATATATGGAGAAGGTACACTCACAGTTGGATGTGATGAGAATTCAATTATAAAAAATATCGAAGGAAAAGGAAAAGTGAGAACATGTTTGGTGTATAACATCTAAAACATAATTCCATAGAAAGGAAGAGTGTACAGCCTTCGTGCAATATATAGCCACAGGAGCACCAAACCCATTGGAAGGAACAATGGGGTACTACGAGATATGTAAGACATTGGAGCATCATCTGACTGCTTGTCCCTTACTTCAAAAATATCAGAGAACACCAAGAAATTTATTCTGTAATTGTTACAAATCAGTAGGACACGATGAGAAAGACTGTCGTGAATTCAACTTGATGAGAGAGCATTCTTTGGATGCATACATATTTCAAGAAGAAAATTTCATAGAAAAATGAGGAATTCCATAGTATAATACTCAAAGAGGATTTAATCAGCGTATATGTGGAGGTTTCGATAGAGTTTTAGGATGTGGAGGATCTAGTCGAGGAGGAAAATGACTGATAATTTACTATAGCTACAATCAACCAGGAAATTTATCAAGATATTTCCCAAATCCTTGAAGAACATGCACATATTCCAGAGCCTTAGATCATGTGAGAGAAGACTATCCCCAACTGATAGCGAAGTGGTAGAAAAGAGGGAATCAAAACCATCATTATAATCAGCATCATAATCAGAACTAGAACTTGTATATGTTAGTCGTTGAAGAACACAACGATCAACGAAGAATAACAATTGTTGTGCGTGATAGAATGAGAACCAGATCGAATGCTATAGAAAAAGAAAACGTGGTGGAACAATGGATAAGGAAAGAAGCTAATCACATTCCAAAACTCAATCCGTAAAAGGAAAACAAAACCTATCAACAAGAAAGGAAAGATATTCTAGGACCAGAATGGATATCCTCAATGTTGAAAACACTACTCATGTATGATATGTCATCGGCTTATCATTGAATTGTTCCACACAGACCAATGGAGAAGGTAAAAACTTTGAAATACTTTCTAAAAATTTGTTTAGAGTTGATGAAGGATGAGAAAACACTGAATACATTGTGCATAATAATTGATGAGTGTACACAATATCGAGAAGTACCCAGGAGGAAGAAAGTAGTGAACCATGTCTTGCACAAGAAAAGGAAAAATATATAGCTCATATTAAGTGCACAGATAGGGGAATATGACATGGATAATGTTATATTGGACTTAGGATCAAACGTCAATTTTCTTCCAAGACAGACATGGGAGATAATGGGGAAACCAAATCTAGTTTGGTCGATTGTCCAATTAAGGTTGGCTAACTATCATAACATAATACTAATCGAGATATTTGTAGGAGTACTTGTGAACATAGATGGAGTGTGTATTGTATTTGACTTTGAAGTCATCAAGATTATGGATAAAAATCATCTATAATCGACTTTTCTTAGACTAGATTAGGCCTTCAACAATCATGAAATTATCAACCTGAATAAAAGAGAGATGATTTTTGAAGGAATAGGATTAAATTTCACTACACCATTAGACCCTATGGAAGAAAGAATATATGTGGAGCCCGCAAGAAGGGAAATGGATAACTTATATCAAATGAGAATGCACATGGATGGATATGTCAATACAACTGTAGATGATGCACCTGGTTGGAGAAGTATAATCTCTTGTGCATCAAAATTGGAGGAATGAATTGAATAATGGAAGCATCGGTTGAATGAAGTGTCAACTAGAAGATGTGCTCACATTACTTGCTCATTGTGTTGGATCGGAACAGAGGTACACGAAATGAAAAAGTTCGAAGGATTAACCGAGGTAAGTTCTTTTGTTAATGAATTCAATCTATAGATACTTAAACAAAAAAGGTTATTATCATTGGATATTGCATTGAGAGAGACCCTAGTGATATGGTGGGAAACTAACAAGGAAGGGATAAATAATTGGCAACATTGAAAAAGGATGATGCTGATCAAATTTTGGACAGAGAATATTATTCCCAAGTATACAGGGCTGAGCGATCTGAAGGGTCATGTGGTGCGATGTATTACAACTTGGAGGAAAGTGTCGGTCATGTGGTGCAATGCATTACAACTTGGAGGAAAGTGTTGAAGTAGGAGTGGATGCACATGTTCATACATATGCTGAAGACAATTCCTAGAAACAAGTATTTAGATCTAGACATGTTCAACAAAACAACAAATTGGGAGAATCCCATCCAAAAATTTAAGGTAACATTTCATTTTTAATCTAAGTCACCTTTAATTGATGCAATTTTACAAGCCATTAGAGGAAAAACAATTATGGAATAAGGATAAGAAGGAATAGTATCTACGTGTAGTGCATATACAAAGTCTGCGATAACTCATGAATTATTGTAATGTTATAACACTACCAAGGATGGGAAAGACGAACAAGACCCAAGAAATGTACAGGTATCATAAATTATAGGGGAGATCAATGTAGTAGGTCTAGCACTTGAATCTGATGCATAAGAAAATCCCTTAAGAGTGAAAAAAGTGAACATTGGCATGGAGGAGAAGCCAAAGTTTAAAAATATTGGGAATTATTGGAATGATGAGACCGTGGAAAATATCGTAGATATATTATGCAAGTATCAAGAGATTTTTCGAACCACCTTTTCAAAGAGGAAGGGGATATATGGAGAATTGGGAGACATGAATATCCCGCTGAAGCTAGACGCTTAGCCGGTAAGTAATAGACCTTATAGATTAAACCCAAAGTACAAGGAAAAAGTGAAAGTAGAACTTGAAAATATTATACAAGCTAGTATAATTGAAACCGTCGCAAAATTTGAATGGATAATCCCAACGGTGGTTCAAGATAAGAAAACGAGGGGTATTATATTTTTTGTAGACTTCAAAAAGTTGAATGATGCTTGCATGCATGATTCGTTCTCGACCCTCTTTATAGATGAAGTATTGGAAAACATAGGAGTACAGAAGGCATACATACTCGTTCACCAATGGATTTTCAGGATACCATCAGATAAATATTGTGCCAAAAGATAGACACAAGACAAAATTTGTTATGTAGTGGGGAATATACCAATACACAATTATTATGTTTGGGTTAAAGAATGAACCTGCTCTATTTTCTAGAGTAGTTGTATATTTTAAGGAGTTTATTTATCAAATTATTGAAGTATACCTAGATGATTAGAATATATTTATCCTATTGAAACATCACATAGAAACTCTAAGGTTGATGCTTGACCGATGTAGACAAGATAAAATTTCGTTAAATTTGAAGAAATGTACTTTATGCACACCGTTTGGGATACTTCTAGGTCATGTGGTATGCTAACAATCTTTTTTAGTTCATCCAACCAAGATAGCAGTAATTTTTAATTTTCCATCATGTGAATCCGTGCGACAGTTGAGAACAATGTTGGGTCATACAGGTTACTACCATAAATTTATTAAAGGCTATGTGCAGATTACAAAACCAATGGAGAAGTTACTAAAGAAAGAAAATAATTTTCAGTGGAACGAAGACTATGAGAAGGGTGTGGATGTATTGAAACAAAATTTAGTATTTTTACATATTTTTGTATTCCCATATTGGTGGAAAGAGTTTCACATCCATGTTGATAGATCATCAATAGAGTTCGACGCATTGTTAGCCCAACCTGGGGAGGGTGAATTGGATCATCCAATTTCTTTTTCTAGAAGGAAGTTGTCGACTGTTGAGAAAAAATACACAATGATAGAAAGGGAATGCTTGGAAATGGTGTATTCTCTGCAGAGGTTTAGGAATTATTTGTTGGGATCCCACATCAATATGTATATAGACCACTGTGCACTCAAACAACTAGCGAAAAAACCAGTGTTTGGGGGGAGGATCTACAGATGGTTATTATTTTTCCAGGAGTATTATTTTGAAGTTACTTTGAATCCAGGAAAACTGAATGCAGGACCAAACCATTTGTCACAAATTATTATAGGGGAATATGCAGGGAACCTAGATGGTAGATTACCAAATGCACATTTGTTATCCATACAAATGGTAGACAACCATTTTGTAGAAATTGTCCAATACTTGAGCACAAGAGTGGCTCCATCCGATATGACAGTAGCCTAGAAGAAATAAATAGTGGTCAGAGCATCATATTATCAATTGATTGCAGGAAACATATATAAGTTATGAATATATGGGATACTACGACGATGTGTGCTAGAACACGAAAGACCCATGATATTAGCAGAAGCACATGATGGAATTGTAGGAGGAAATTATGCAGGAAATGTGACAACGTAGAAGATCTTGTTCATAGGGATATGGTGGCCTACCCTCCATAAGGACATGAAATAATATTTTCAGAATTGTGACATTTTCCAATGAAAAGGAAGACCATCTTGAAGGGATGACATGCCCTTGAATCCACAATTTACCCTATAGGTATTTGAAAAATGGGCAATGGATTTTGTTAGGATGATCAGCCCACCAATAAGGATAACATGAGCTAGGTATATATTTACCATGATGGACCACTTGACAAGATGGGAAGAAGTTGAACCGGTCACCGATTGCAGCGCGAAGAAATCTGCATGGTTCTTGTTTGAGAACATAGTTACAAAGTTTGGGTGTCCTAAAGTACTTTTGAGTGACCATAGGACTCACATTTTGAACAAGAAAATTGCATCACTAATAGAAGAGTTCCATATATAGAATCAAAAGAATACTATATACCACCCACAAGAAAATGGAACTATTGAGGACTGCAACAAGATATTGGAGAATGCACTGACCAAGGTGTGAAACCTAGCGAGATATGAATGGGATTTAAGGATCCCTGTGGTGCTTTGGGATTAAAAAACTACATGCAAGAAGTTGATAGGAACAATACTCTTTAGACTAGAATATAGTCAAGAAGAAGTCATGCCCATGGATTTTCTTGTACTGAGTCTATTCATTGTTACAATGACAGACCTTAGGAATTCTTCCACAAGAGAAGATAAAATATCATAGCTACTACTTCTAGAGGAAGACCAGTTTATCGCAGGATTCCATCAACACGTACACAAATAACAAGAAAATTATTTGTAACACACCCATGACAGGGCATAAAAATTTCGTTCTCCTTGAGAGAACAATACCCTCATTAAGGGGTCTCTATTTCATTCTTCTCTTCCAGGTCTTTCCCGCCGCAACCTCCATGCTCTGAAATTAGCTCAGAACTAGAAAATATCCTCTTCTAAGTCTTTTGGGTTCTTCCATTCCCCTTATACTTTCATTTGATCGTGAGCTGTGACTAGACACAAAAACAACATGCGCTAAGACAACCCCACACAAATTCCCCCGAAATGGAAATTCTCTAAAGTTCACAATCCGATGTTGCGTGTCCTTGGGGATTTCAACAGTCCTTATTCACTTCACGACTTTGGAATTTGGAAGTTTCAAACATTTCTACATCATTTTCCTCCGAAGTACGTTGTACACGGAGTTACAGATTGAGTGCCATGTGTCCCTTCGCAACCAACGATTTTGATCTACTTCGGGACTCCAGCCTTTGGGAATTGAAAATCTCAACTTCTCCATGCTCAATTGATCCCGGAGTGTTTAACCCAGAGTCCATGATATATTGATGTGTGTCCTCCCACAGATCAATGACCCCCATCTACTTTGGCTATTCGGGCTTTGGGAGTTTCAAACTCCTATGCACTCGTTCCTCCCAGAGTGCTTTCACATGGATATAACAAATTTCCGCCACGCGTCCCCCTGAATATAAAAGTATGGGTACTCTTCGGCTCTTCAGGCTTTGGTATTTTCAACTACTATGCACTTGTTCCTCTCTGGAGTGATTTCACCCGAATACAACAAATTTCTGCCACACATCCCTCTAGAGATGACGGTCCAGGTTCACTTCAAGACTTCGATGTTCGAGTGATTCGAATGCTCCAACAATCCATCCTCCTATAGTACATTATTCCGGAATCAAATATCGTGCACCATGCGTCCTTCCTGATCAACGGTCATCTTTTACTTCATGATTTCAGCGGTCAGGAGTTTCTACCTTTACACACTTACTTTATCCCGAAAGGATTTCACCCATAGTTAATGATCTATCGATGTGTGTCTCCCACAAATCGATGGCTACATATCACTCCGGGGCTTCGTTCTTTGGGAGTTTCAAAGTAATCACCAACACAAACCTCCGGAGTGAAATCCTCTTGGAGTGTCATATCTTTGGACACGCATCCTGTACTATCAATGGTCACGATGAACTACGACACTTCATCCTTCGAGATTTCTCACCTCTTTCCACAAACTTTCCTACAGAGTGACTTTTCTCCAAAGTGGTAGATATCCTGACACCTTTCCTCGGAGATTGACGACTCAGGTGAACTCCAGCCTCTGAGACTTTGGGATTTTGACTCACTCCTCAACGGAAATCTCCCTAATTTGGTCAATGTCGGGTTGACTACCTCATATATTTGACGGTCGGCATGGATCCTGGTCATCCTCAGATATAAATCCCACATTAACTTTGGGACTTCGGGACTTCGGGGATTTTACCTCCCTTATGAAGAAATTTCTCAATTCGCCGAACTCACGAAGTTTGAAGGACTCAAGGGGTTAACGCCCGCGCTCCTTCCCATATCCAATGGTCGCAACAGACGTTGGCACTTTCCAAACAGATCTCATTTGTTCGTCTTCCAAAAAAGGGAACCTTCCCTTTTGATACTTCAATCTCGCTATTCTTCCTGATATTTGTTATCTTTTAAAGGCTTAATATATTTTTGTTCTTTCTCTTGAACTTAACACTTGGAATAATTCTTGCACACACCCCTTACACTCATTCCTCAACTCTAGAACTTAAGTCGTTCTCGATCTCTTCCTAACTGGCAGATAGCCTGTGCATACATGCACTATATCTCCTGAGATTTAACATACTCCTTCCTCCAAGGGACTCTAAATGACTAGGAGTGTCGACATGCATACATGAAACTATGCCCAAGGTCGACAAACTCACAGTTCGTGGATCTATCTTAAGCCACCACAGGTCGCAAGCATTTACGAGTAAAAATCATGTCAAATCGATATAATTTATTACTTACCTAGTTACACAATCAACCATACACAAAAAGGGATACATTATAAATTATTAAGCAAACATATCCATCCCTACAACATTCATAGGATATCCAACTTTAATTCATAGTACCACTTAAATACACAAGATATGTGATTAATTATCTATTATAGGTGGTATCCAACTAACTGACTGTGGGTGTTCATCCTTCCACCCAACCATAGACTCAGAGGCATTCATTCGTAGCACTCTGGCCACCCCTGTTCGAAGCCATGATATCACCAGGGAACTCTCATAGTTCCTCAAGGATTATTTCTCTGTTTCAGCTTCTTCTCGAGTTCTTTTGTCTGCAAAATTTCAAAGATTTCTTTCTTTGTCATGGCCTTGGCGAGGTTTATCAGATGCTCACTCAACATCAAGCTCGCACACTTCCGTTCATCATCCACTAGAAAGATCTGCGTGTTCTCGTCTCAGTCTCCATCCACCTATTTCCTTGTCTCTATTTTCTATATATCGTTTCCCAGGATGGTTCTCGACCCATCCTGTTCCTTCTGTTAGAAGGGAACTCAGGTCAACTTGGTTTTCCATACCTAGTGGTACTTTGTGCTGACATTCTGTTGCTAGACCATGCTTCCATTCATGAGAGTGGT
Source organism: Picea sitchensis (assembly GCA_010110895.2). NCBI lineage: Eukaryota > Viridiplantae > Streptophyta > Pinopsida > Pinales > Pinaceae > Picea > Picea sitchensis. Next base: position 55,199 of record SNQJ01S0028786.1, read on the forward strand.
TGATAATTCAACCAGTGGTCCTTTCTTCATTAACTGATTTCTCTCCTTGGGATCTGAAGGAGGTTTATTATCCTCGTCAAAGGGAAATTTGGGGTTATTTGATATAATGAACCCTCTCTTATAGTTTTCACATTCTTTCCTCTAGTGATATCATGGAAAGTATGTTCAAGGATTTACCCCCACAGTCAGTTATTGGAAACTCAAACAATAATACATTTACACTGTTCACATGCCACAACATGGTAACCCTAATTAATGATTAATTACAAGTTGGGGGAAAGAGGGGTGAGACATCATAAATTTTAAATTCAAAAATTCTCTTGTAAATCTGTCATCCACATATTTCCAAATTCCACATTATGTTCTCATATTTGTTTCACATGGGAACCAGATTCATAATTATGGGACTTTCCTTCGCATAGTGGTTTGGCTTAGAAAGCAATTGGTCTTCCTTATGGCTTACAACATTGCCATATTCAAGACTCCTTTGCTTCCTGCACTTCAACTTCAATCAGCCAAACAAATTGTTAGTTTCTCATGCTCATACATTTTTATTTCATCTTTATAACGTTATCACAAACAATTTCATAATTATGCATACTAACAATCAAATTCACTTTCTCAAAAAGGAAATATCATTCCTTGCAGTTTGGCTTAGTAGGCAATTGGTCTTCCTTATGGGCTTACAATACTGCCATATCCAAGACTCATTTTCTCATGTAGTTTTAACATTCCTTAGCCAAACAAATTGTTAGTTTCCATGCACATTATATTTTCAAAATCATGCATACTAATAGTCAAAGTCATTTCATCTATTCAAGGATACCAAGAAAAAAGGATACATCATCCATTACCTATGCATCATGTTAGCCTACCAAATTTTTTCAAAATGTAATTCAGATATCAATTGATTTTAATGAATGCACCAACATTTGTGGCTACATTCATTCCCAATGCACTCTTGCATTGATTTTAAGTTTCCCATACTTTACGACAAGTATTTTTCCATCGTGTGTTGGAGTTTAGCCAAGATTTTCACCATATGGTTTATTGATTCTCATTCATTTTTGCAACAGGACTATGCTTGTGGCTACAGGATGATCATGATCCCAAATCAGTACATATGAAACTACAAGTTTCACATGAATTCCTTTAAGAATTCATCCTTCATTAATAACCACCCAACACTCATGGCCAACCAAATTTGGTTTTCTCTAACACCTATACAATGTAAGTAGAAATGTTGGAAGGTCCTCCTTCCTCAATGGGAAATCCATTGTCTTTCCTTTATGTAAACATGCATTTCCTCAATTATTTCTAGGAAACGTGCTAACTATGAGCACCTTTATTCCCATATAACTATTCCCCACAACTAGAGTCTAACGTAGAGTGCTAAACTCTACCTTCCTTGACTGGCCCAGATGAACTCTATTTTCTCTCCATGTGATCGAGAGTTGTGACCTTAGCTCTATTCTTTTTAGGCGCTATCCTTTCAGCTCCCATGTCCGGGTGTTATGATATTGGCTAAACCCCTTGTCTTTAATTCGACGATGAATATCCTTCTTTCCCCAGATTCAACGGTGGCAAGGGATTGAGGAGCCTCAACTAGCTAGCAGTTTAATTCTCCTTCTAACCTCCGTAATGAATATGGGTCATCCGATCTACGATCAGATCCCAAACTCAAAACAACACTATATTGAATTTATATTATGGGTACAGGTCTCGACGTTAAATCATGTGCATATGAAATCTTCGCAATGATCGCAGGTCATCGATCATAGCCCTCGATCGATTTTAACCACATGATTTCCAAATAATAATGCCAACATAGAAATGTTTGGCCGATAATTTAGATTGATAACTTGATTTGTCAAATCTAGCCATCGAACCCAATCACAATATGAGTTTATGGGGCATTAACGCATGGGTTCTTTGCAGGTCCACCCACCGGTCATTCACAGATCAACTGTTCACAGTGATTGTTGAATCCCCAACGTTCTCACTCTTTATCGGATATTTCAATCTCTGAAATCTGAAAATTGCTTTCTCAACTCTTTTAATCGTGGCCATTGACCATCCACCTCAACAATATCAATGGTGTAGGTTGATTTCAGGCCATGAACTAGAGTGCCCTTTAATTCCGCCTTCACGCCTCGCAATGAATACTGGTTGTCCGATCTACGATCGGATCTCAAACTCTAAACAAAATTATATTGAAATTAAATTATGGGTATATGCTCCGTCGTTAACCCGCGTTTCCATTCGATATCTGCAATGAATATGGGTCATCGATATTATCGAATGAATGGAGTTTGATTGGTTAATTCCAGTGGGTCTTGAAGTGAATTTGACGAATGAGATCAGTTTCCTTCCGATGAACGACTCGCGTTCATCTCCTCTGTCAGGCTCTCGATTAACCTGATTCGATCATGGTTTTCTTCCTAAATAATACTCTACTTGGGTATCTGAGGCATACATCTTCCTTCCAAAATTTCGTGCATAACATTCAATTCCATGAAACATCTTCAAAATGTCCTATCATATCTTTATGAACTTCATCACATTACCCTCAAAGGTTTTCCTGAATTTAATACAAACAGTTCTCAATTGTTTCTGTAGTAATACAATCATCATCAGTATGGTGTCCAAACATTTACTTTTATAAGTAAATCATCTTTTTCATTCCAAGGGAAACATAAGACATAGTAAGAAAGGAGTTAGGGGCTCTCCCCTTTTTCCCACTACTTTCACACATCCTTGGGATTTCAACCCAGCTGAGTTATTTCTAAGTTCTTACTTCCTTTTCTTGGTGTGGCTTCAACCAAGCCTATTCTATCAAACATACTTATTTACCCCTTCTCTTTTCCCAGTTGTACTTGTTCTCACAGTTTCAAATCTAAGACCTACAACCCTGTAAGCCATTCAAAGTTGTTAGGGTGGACAAGTGTTCCTCCTTTTTCCTCTTCTTTAATTTTTGCAATTTATTCCAGGCTGGGATCTCCCTGCTCTTTTCCTTGAGAATCCTTGGTTAGGCCTCACTCTAACCTTTTTGGATACAACGACATGTTTTAATAGCAAGGTTTTTTTTAATAGTGGGTCATAAACCTGTGCATCCTGCACATTATCATTCGGTTCTCAGAGTGGTTGACATTTAGTTGTTAGTCTTCCACCTACACATTTTGCTTTAAAAATGTAATCCAGGATTATTATATAGGCATGCTTTGCAACCCATTGCCCAAACTTCAACAATCATTAGGGTTGTGACTCTGTTCTTCTCACAGAGCTCTTACATAGTTTCTTCACAGGGAACTCCTTCAACGTGCAACTTCCTCATTGCATATCCATCACTATCTGTGATGGACTCAACCTTGAATTAGATTCGGCTCCTTACTAAGCATTCTTTAAGGAACATAGACATGCATTCCGATTATGTATCCACACATTTTCTAGCTTTTGTTAACTTACATCCATGTTGTAGTTAGCCATATTCATAATCATAAGCATGTGTGTAGCTTCCATAGGTATATTGTTGGTAAATGTTCAACAAGGAGTATGCTTGTCATTGATGGAAAGTACAACAGAGGAGATGGCAGGATAAGAAAACGGGCGCAGCAAAGATGGAGAGGAATAGCTCAGGAGAAACAACGTTGAGGAAAATGTGTGCAACAGCTCAGGAGAAATAGCATTGAGGAAAACGCACGCAGCAAGGCTCAAGATACAGGAGTTCGCAGAGGAGAAGGAAGACAGAGATCCACAGTCGTTGGATCTCATTCAGAAATCCCGTCAGCCGTCAAATCGGGCAGAAGCTACGAGGGAGATAAACCATCGGGAAAAGCCAAGGTGAAATCTCGACCGAACGAGGGCCGTCAGATCTGAATATAGATCAAAAGAGCGCACTAAAGAGGAGGACAGGTCTCAGCCATCAGATCGGAGCGCAGGGTATGACCATCGTTGGATCAATGAGCGAAGGTTTGGCTACGGTCATGAGGATAATGGTCATATGGACCAGGAGCATAGCCATCGGAGTTTCTATGATCGCGATTTGGATATGTCAAAGTTCATTGACAACACAAACCCCGAAATCCCGATGAGTGAAATCCCGACTAAACCTGACCATCGACTCGACCCACGTCAACAGACCACGTCAGCTAAGCGACACATGGCACAACCAGGTAGTGACAAGTGTCAGACTGATTCAACATTTTAGGCACATGTGGGTAACGAATCAAAGTGACACATGGCATTATTTAACATATGTCAAACCACGTGTGACATCAGCAGAGGAATCGGCGATCGAGACTAAGAAATGTCAAATTAACTTGACAACGAAAACCTCAAAATCGCGATATGCGATTTCGCAATTTGATCGCAGCCGTTAAATCAAGCAGAGATTGGGACCATCCACTTGTAGAGGAAGCGTGGCAGCGATTGGGTGCCATCGGGAGAAGCTCGACAGGAGGCTTCATCGGAGTTTCGGGGATCGGGATTTCAATATGCAAAGAACACAATGCAATGAAAACCCCGATTTCACGATATGCGAAATCGCGATTGAATCTAGACCGTTAGATTCAAATCAGATCTGGACTGTTGATATTATACCATATCGGAGTTTTGTGAATCGGGATATGGTAAGGATTGCAACATGAATTGTGAAATCGCGATATGCGAAGTCACGATGGATTTGCAGCCGTCAGATCAAGAAATGATCTGAACCGTTGATCTGATTTCCTTATGGAAGTTTGCAGATTGGGAAAACGCGAATCTCGTGGACATAAACATTATGTCATCGCAAGTGCCGAAACTCTTATGGAGTGACAAGACCAAGGTCACACAGAGATAGGTCATATGGACCATGTTCTAGCGAGGAGGGCTAGCGCACTTTTTCGAGAGGTATGGTTGCGGTCACGGGTAACGGTCACATGGACCAGGGCTCAGCCGGGAGGGTCGAAGCGCATCGCGAATCAGGAAATCATGAATCCCGTGGACATAAACATTATGTCATCGAAAGTGCCAAAATCGTGATATATGAAATCTCGATTTGATCTGAACCGTTGTATCAAGAAATGATCGGAGGGCTACTGAGGCACGACACAGTGAGACTGCCAAAAACCATTGATGACGTCTGCTAGAGAAGTCAAAGAAGACTGCTATGTAATCACCAGAGAAGTTGAAGACTCATGATGATGATCAGATAGAGAACTCAAGAGGTGGAGGATAACGATGCAGAGTCTACATGCAGAGGCATGGCAAACATTGCATGCAAAAGGTGCATAGACGCTATAAATACACGGTACAGAGAAGAGATTTGGTGCTCGTTACGGTGGGAATTTGCAGTTTCTATTGGATTTTGCTGTGGTGATTCATGTGTGAAGAAGAATCAGAGTGCAGGAGATGAACTAAACAGAAGAGGATCTGTGCAGAGAATGGGGATGGCGCACAGAGCTTAAAAAGTAGGAGAACAGACAGTGCAAATGATCTAAGCAGAAAGGCAATAAGGCAGACAGCGCAACGAAGTGGAGCAGAACAGTGATAAGTCAGGTAGGCCATCAACGAACATCATATCATTGTAATAAATTCAGTAGCAAAGATTTATATTTCAGGGTGGTTGGG
>SNQJ01S0028786.1:62243-75105 GCA_010110895.2 Picea sitchensis
ATAATATTATTTTTGGTAGTGATGATGACAGGTTAAGCCAGAAATTTGCAAAAGACATGCAGAATGAATTTGAAATGTCGTTACTTGGAGAACTATCCTTTTTTCTGGGACTTTAGATACATCAAAGCAACCAAGGAATTTTTATTTCTCAAACCAAGTATATCAGAGAAATGATAAATAGGTTCTGAATGGAAGATTGCAAACCAGTTATCACTCCCATGCAAACCAGTTGTAAGTTGAGCAAAGATGATGATTCAAAGTCTACAGATCAGAGGCAATACATGTCAATGATTGGAAGCCTACTATATGTGATAGCATCCAGACCAAATGTAATGCAGGCAGTTGGACAGGTGGCACGATTTCAAGCAACACCAAAGGAATAACATGTATTAGCAGTAAAGAAGATCTTCAGATATCTCAAAGGAACATAAGAGTTTGGATTATTGTATCCAAAAGGAAAATATCTATCACTTATTGCCTACACAGATGTAGATTGGGCATTTTGTATTGATGACTGACGAAGCACCAATGGAGCAACGTTCTACTTAGGTGAGTGTTTGGTATCATGGCTAAGAAAGAAACAATCATCAGTATCTCTATCTATAGCCGAGGCATAGTATATTATAGCAGTAGCATGTTGTACACAGGTTCTTTGGATGAAACAAACTTTGACAGATATACAGGTTGAGTATGATGAGCCCATTCCAATATATTGTGATAATACAAGTTTCATCAGTATCTCAAAAAACCCAGTGATGCACTCCAAGACGAAGCACATTCCAATCAAGTATCACTTTCTACGGGAACAGGTTTCAGAAAAGAACATTAGAGTTGAGTATATGGGCATAAAAGAACAAGTGGCAGACATCTTTACAAATTCACTTCCATGGGAAGCGTTTGAATATCTTCGCCAAAGACTTGGAGTTATTTCTACTCCAAAAATGAATGATTTTTGAATGATTTTTGAATGTTTATCTTATATGTCTTAGATGTACACGAGGAAGAACCATAAAAGGATAGTCTGTCAGGGGGAGCAACCATGGATGGAAAGATACCTTTTCCATTGATGATAAAAGGGGAGATATTTATCAGATGCAGAGGACAGAGGCATGGTTCCAGGGGGAGCAGATTTATCAGATGCAGAGGACAGATGTATGGTTACAGGGGGAGCAGATTTATCAGATGCAGAGGACAAAGGCATGGTTCTAGGGGGAGAATGAGTGATATGATTTCAGTATTTCATCAGAGTGTATCCATCAATGCCAAGGGGGAAGATTTTTTATTAAGGTTGGTTGTCATTGATGTCAACCCTTGAAGAAATCCCCATAGCACAAAGGTTTGGGTAATGGACCCAATATTGTTTGATGTAAATATGACTCATTATTGTTTTGTCATGGTTGATAAGAAGTAAATATGGATGAAATCCAAAGTGGTCCTCTTATGGTGAAATCCCTCACAGGAAGATGCTTTGTGGAGTAAGAGAACCCATGCTTAATTGTGGAATAATGAGATGAAGGAAAGCGAATTTTTGAGAGAAAATATCCTAGATCGATAGTGCTTGTCATGTCATTTCCAGTGGTATGCGGAACGTCACATAATTCCTCATGGTTAGAGATTTAGAGCCATGAGAAGTTGCAGACCCCAGGTTTGGGTAATGGACCCAAGTTTGTTTGATGGGTAACAGTATGATTTGTGATATATTTTTAGATAATACTATTCTATATGGATATTACAAGTCATGCCATTTCTGGTGGTATGTATAACATCACATAACTCCTCATGGTTTGAGAGTTATGGCCTTACGAAGTTGGAGGACCCTCATATGTCATCTAGAAGCCCCAAAACGTCATAGTAGTCAAAGTGGTTTAAGAGATTTTAAAAGGGAAATAATAAAGTGAAGTGATGAGTGTATTATAATTCAAAGTGAATACAGAATAAATTATTTCAATAATAAATTTAATGGAGAAATTAGAAGTGGACCCAACCCTAAAATAAGGAAAGTGGACCAAGTTACCTAGAAGATGTTTTTAAGGAAGCTACTTGGAGAGTATAAATAAGAGGCAAGGCTCTCTCATTTGAATAATACTTGAGCATATTGAATATCTATAGTTGTTTGAGGTAACCAAAGGATATCTAAGCCAAAATTCTGAGGAAAGTGAAGAAAATAAGGCCGAAATGCAAGGAAGGATAAATTATTTTGATGGTGCTGTATAAGGTATGTTATTTACAAGTCATCTCACCATTTTCACTATAACGTTTTTTATATAATGATTCAGATCCTGAAATTTCTATCCCATTGAGAAAACATATCCAAGTATCCATGATAAAAAATTCAGCTTGTGGGTCGTTGTATTTTGGGAATTACACTCCGTGTAAAATAGGGTTTGTGGCTAGTCCTAAAACTAGTCAAAAACAAGTGTTTTGGGTAAAAATGTCATAACTTATTCATAACAGATCCACATTCAATGAGAACAAATGTGGTGGTTAGAGTAAAATATTTAGTATGCTTTGTAACAATTTCAGATAAATTAAACAAATATTCCGTGCGGGGCATGCTCTACAAGGTCGCTCTCTAGAATAAGCCAGAATTCAGCAAGGTGTGCCATTTTTGCTATAACTCCTTTTATGAGAGGTTCCAAGTAGTGAAACCTGGAGGAATTGCAGAAAACACACTGAAGCACATTGTGTATCATTTCCATATCTTTATTCATTACAGGTATAAAGTTATGATTATTTCAAGTCAGGGTTGTTGACTAATCCAAAACTAGTCTTGTGAGACTAAAGAAAAGTTTGATGAAAATGCTAGTCTCTTGTTGTTAAAGTTAAGGAAGGTTTGCAAGAATGTGATCATATACACCATGTATAATATAGAGCTACAAATCAGATTTGGATGATATAGAAAATGATAAGGGATTTTGTTGAGTACATGTTGAGTACATGGATTGGAACAAGTAGTTGATGAGTTAGCTTTATACATAGAGGTGTATAGTTGATGATGTTAATTTTATAATGATGAGTCATAGTTGATGAGTATTTGACACATGGTGGTACATGCACTTGGTACATGGTTGGATGCACTTGTTTATGAATGCAGTTTGATTCTGAGGTTGGTGCATGGTTGATGTACTTGTTTATGAATTACGGGTTGATTCATGTGAGGTTGTGGTGCATGGTTGATGCACTTTGTTTATGGTATAGGATGATTATAGGTTGGGGTACAAGTTGATGCATGGTTCATATTTATTGGTACATGTTTACAGTGGTATATCTCCCGGTGATAGTGTGACAGTGGTTCCATCATTTCTACCGCTTCTACTTTCACGATGGCGAGGAGACCCGAGGGCAAGGGCAGTGGTTGTAGCCACCTTCAGTTGTATCCTAAGAACTTAGGGGATTGTAGCCTCCTTATAGTTGGAGCAAGAATTGCCAGAGGTTGGAGATTCCCTCGGGTTGTAGCACGAGAAACTAGGAGGTTGGAGCCTCCCTTCCAGTTGCAGGCTGAAAACAAAGGAAGTTAATTGCTTCCAATGAATGCAATTCTTCAGACATATAATAAAATCATTCCGTGGTTTCCTTGATTTGGGTTTCCATTAAAACATTATGATTGTATTATGATTGTTCATTTGTTCATTTCTTGGCCCCTTTGCGGTTATTGGATGATAATGCTTTATTGATATAACACTTGGATATATATATGGTTAAAGGGATTAAATTTCTCTATTACTTGATTCTTCGGTAATCCAACAAAGCTTGCCTCACATTTCACTCATCAAAATCATATGCGGGCCTTTAGTATACTTATGCTCTTACATCATACATGTGCATCACTTTCACATTTTAATATCATTCATCTACCCTAACTAGTGAGTATTGGGCTTCATCAAGAAGCTTCTCGAGTGCATTAAATCCATGCACTCAAACATAGACACACAACTAATTATTCATCATACTAGCTTAGTTTTATCATTAATGTTGATTAGTTAGAGATTACAGTTTATTACATGACTATGTTGATTAGTTAGAGATTACAGTTTATTACATGACTAATCTCAAAGTTATAACTCATACTGATGTTTCCTTCTCTTTATGTAAATAATCAACCAGGGTCACTTTCCCTTTTATACTATAACAACTGGCAAGAAAACGTTCTTTCCTCAACTTCTATAGGACTTTACCCATATCACCTCTCCTCTGGTCATGAGAAGTTGTATACTCCAAGCTTAATATAAAGAAGTAATTATACTACCAAGGATCCTACCTGATCCTATCAGATTCCTTTAAGCCCACAAAGGTATTAACCATTATATAGTCATCCATCATCAATGCCTGAGGTTCCAACTGCCCATGCTTAGAGGTAGTGTTATGAACACCAGGTCATCCGTACTTCGGGCTTCAACTACCCTTGACAAAACCATGCCACCTTCAGCTATCTACATTCAAATCTTATTATTAATGTTAATTAGCATATCCCTACTCCAGTAAGAGTAGTTATCACTTTGACCAAGGGTTAAAGAAATTCTTCAGCTGAAATTCAACAAAAATTCCCAAAATCATAAGTTCAATCTAGAGTCCTTCTCCTCAAGGAGTAAATGTAGATAACAATACCTCTTTATGCAACTCGTGCATGAGCCCAAGAAGGCCAAGTGTTGTAACCATTCTCTAATACCAATTTTTAACACACCCACGATGGGGCATAAAAATTACGTTCTCCTTGAGAGAACAATACCCTCATTAAGCGGTCTCTATTTCATTCTTCTCTTCCAGGGATTTCTAGTCGCGGCCTCTAGGCTCCAAAATGAGCTATGAACTGGAAAATATCCTCTTCTAATTCCTTCAGGTTCTTCCATTCCCCTTATACTTCCATATGATTGTGAGATGTGACCAGATTCCAAAACAACAGGCGCTAAGACAACCTCGCATGAATTCACCCGGAATGACAATTCTCCGAAGTTCACAATCCAACGTCGCGTGTCCTTGGGGATTCTGATGGTCCCGATTCACTTTGGGACTTCGACATTTGGAAGTTTCAAACATTCCTATGCATTTTTTCTTCAATGTACGTTGTACCCAGAGTTACAGATCGAGTGCCATGTGTCCCTTCGCAATCAACGGTTGTGATCCACTTCGGGACTCCGGCCTTCGGGAATATCAACTCTCAACTTCTCCACGCTCACTTTCTCCTTGAGTGTTTCACCTAGATTCCATGATATATTGACACTTGTCCTCCCATAGATAGACGGCCCCCAACTACTTCTCTTATTCAGGCTTCGAGAGTTTCAAATTCCTACGCACTCGTTCCTCCTAGAGTGCTTTCACCGAGATACAATGGATTTCTGCCACTTTTCCCACTGGATTTGATGATCTGGGTTCTCCTCGACTCTTCGGGATTTTCAACTTTTGCACACATGTTCCTCTCTGGAATGATTTTTCCTGAATACAATGGATTTCCTCCACACGTACCTCTGGAGCTGATTGTCCAGGTTCACTTCGGGAATTCGGGGTTTGGGTGATTCGAATGCTCCAACAATCTGTCCTCCCAGAGTACATTCTTATGGAGTCAAATATAGTGTGCCACACTTCCTTCCCAATCAAAGTTCATGGTTTACTTCAGGATTTCAACGTTCAGGATTTTCTACCTTTCAACACTCACTTTATCGCGAAAGGACTTCAGTCTTATTTAATGATCTATTGATGCATGTCTCCCACGAATCGACGGCTACAAATCACTTCGAGGCTTCATGCTTATGGGGTTTCCAATTAATCACCAATGAAAACCTCTGGGGTGCAATCCTCTCGGAGTGTCAGACCTTCGAACATGCATCCCCTACTATCAACGGTCAAGATGAACTACGACACTTCGGCCTTCGAGAGTTATCTCCTCTTACAACAAGCTTTCCTACAGAGTGAATTTTCTCCGAAGTGGTAGATATTATGACACCTGTCCTCGAAGATCTATGGGTCAGGTGAACTCCGGCCTCCAGTCCTTCAGGAGGTTGACTCACTCCTCAACTGAAATCTTCTGGTGTTGGTCAACATCGGGTTGACTACCTCATAGATCTGACGGTCGAGATGGCTCCCGGGCATACTTAGATCTAAGGTCTAGGTTAACTTTTGGACTTTAGGGATTTTACCTCCCTTACGACGAACTTTCTCAATTCGCCAAACTTGCAAATTCTGAAGGACTCAAGGGGTTAAATCCCACGCTTATTTCTATATCTAACAATCACAACGAACCTTGGCTCTTCCCGACCAGATCTCGTTCGTTCGTCTACCAAACAAAGGAGCCTTCCATTTTTATACTTCAATATCGCTATTCTTCCTGAGCTTTGTTAGCTTTGAAAGGCTTAAGATCTTTGCACTCTTTATCTTGAACTTAACGGTTGGAATAATTCTTCCACACACCCCTTATGCGCACTCCTCAACTCTATAACTTAAGTGGTTCTCGATCTCTATCTGCCTCATAGAGAGCCTATTCATACATGCACTATCTCTCCTAATCTTTAACAGACTCCTTCCTCCAAGGGACTCAGAATGACTAGGGGTGTCGACAGGCATACGTGAAACTATTCCAAAGGTTGACGAACTCATAGTTCATGTCTCTATCTTAATCCACCACATAGCGCAAGCATGTACAAGTAAAAATCATGTCAAATCCATATAATTTCTTTCTTGCCTAATTACACAATCAAGAAGACAAAAAAGGGATACAGTATAAATCATTAGGCAAACATATCCATCCCTGCAACATTCATAGGATATCCAACTTTAATTCATAGTACTACTTAAATACACCAGATATGTGATTACTTATCTATTACAGGCGCTAGCCAACTAACTGACTATGGGTGTTCTTCCTTCCACCCAACCATAGGCTCAGAGGCATTCATTCTTAGGACTCTGGCCACCCCCGTGCCAAGCCATGATATCACCAGGGAACTCTTGCAATTTCTCAAGGATTCTTTCTCTGTTTCATCTTCTTCTTGGGTTCTGTTCTCTCCAAAATTTCAGATATTTCTTTCTCTGTCATGGACTTGGTGAGGTTTATCAGATGCTCACTCAACATCAATCTTGTGGCCTTCCATTCATTATCCATAGGAGAGCTCTGTGCATTCTCCTCTCTGTCTCCATCCCCCTATTTCATTGTCTCTATTTTTTGTATATATTTTCCCAGGATGGTTCTCGACCCATCCTTTTCCTTCTGTCAGAAGGGAACTCGGGTCATCTTGGTCTACCATACCCATTTGTACTTCGGTCTGACATTTTGTAGCTAGACCATGCTTCCATTCATGGTAGTGGTTGATAATTCAACCAATGGTCCTTTCTTCATTAACTGATTTCCCTCCTTGGGATCCAAAGGAGGTTTATTATCCTCATCAAAGAGAAATTTGGGGTTATTTGATATAATGAACGCTCTCTTATAGTTTTCACATTCTTTCCTATAGTGATATCATGGCCAGTACTTTCAAGGCTTCACCCCCACGGTCATTTATTGGCAACTCAAGAAATAATACATTTACATTGTTCCCATGCCACAACATGGTAACTCTAATTAATGATTAATTTCAAGTTGGGGGAAATGAGGGTGTTACTGATTGGCACGATAGACACATCAAGTAGAAGAAGTTCCAAATATGATATCTAGTACTTATTTATGAAAATATGTTCTTACAACACCCATGAAAGTTCTGGATGCACGGGATAGGACCATACTTGATCCAATATGTGACTAACGCATGTGTTGTTCAATCAGAGAAGTTGGATGGAAAAGTCGTGGAAGGAATAGTGAATGATATCCAACTAAAACTGTATAGAGGTGATCGTCATTCCATCAACTAAAGGAACTATGCAAGTTAAGATTGTATCATAGTATACCATAGGAAGGAAAATATAGAAAAAAGAAACAAAAGAAGGAAAAATAGGAAAAATTATGAAATGAGTTAAGGGAACAGGTCAGAAGTTGTGGAGAAATGGAAGTTTAGGTTAGTAAGTAAATATGAAGAGAAAGAAACTATCATAGATAACAAGAATATTAAATAGAAGGAAACATAGAAGAAGGAAATAAGATTACATACAAGGAAGAGATCACACAAAGAGATGAGACTGTGCAAAGAACCAGTAAAATATTTTAACACAATCCATGATGGGAAGTGAAATAAAGAGTTATCATAACAACGAAGTAGTGGCCTCGCATAACACAAAATGAAACAGATCTTGATCGATTGTAAAATTGAACGGAGAATTTGTCGAAGATACAAAGTAATGGGGAAATAAAAGCAGGTAATGAATGACAACCATTAGTGGATTATATGGATATTTTAGGCATGAAAGGAGACTACGACTTGAAATTAAGTATAAAATCATGCAAAGGGACATGGAGGGTTATTTTTCATCATATAGAGCCAAAAATTGCACAGTCAAAGATCCAAAGTTACAGAGCCAAAGTCTCGAACAGAGATTCAGAACCAGGTAGAACTTGCAATTAACGTCACAAAGGAAGATGGAACCTATGATATAAATAACATCAACCTCAGTATCGAAGAAAATAGACAACCATCCTGTAATGCCACCAGTATTCGAAGAAACAAATGAAGCTCCATCCTCAACCATACGATTTCTGAGGGATTATATCCCACTTAGAAAGTCGTCAGTGGCACATGCTCACTTGAAGAAAAAGGCCATGTACCTATTAGTTGAGCTAACTATTCCAGAGGGATTCATAATATAAGGGGATATGTTAGGCATGATACCAAATATGAAATATGCTAACCATGATATCACCAACAAAAAGAAGTTCGTAGAGCTCATAACCAGTAAGTTCCTGATGAAATTAATTAGTTATGAGACCCACATGATCATCATCAAGACATAAGTGTGGAAATGGGGGTTTCAGAAAGCAGGTCTTATAAACATGTTCAACATACCACATTTTGGATGGAGCCAAGAGATCAACACATGTGTGAAAATGGTGTTACATTGTGTGCACGGAGCATATATATGGCCTCATATGCTAGTATCCATTGATATTGATTTAATAGTAGTAATTAAAAGACTTTTATTTCAAGGATAGGACCTTTCATCCTTTTATTTTATAGGAATAACGAGAAATCTCTCGTTGAGAACATGAAATAAAATTTTCACATATTTTGAGGATAGCACGGTCTGGATGTCGCTAGCATATGTGAATCACCGGTAAGGTTTGTGATGCAAGCCTTATCTTGTAAAGTATTAAGTAAATGAAAAAACGATCAAGTGCCAGCAATGGTTATAGCCACTGCAGAACGATGTGTAGAGGGTTTCCATATGAGCTRGGAAACATATTTGTTAAACCAATTATTGATCGACTACGAGGAATCACAGGACAAGGGGATAAAATTTCTCTACTCTTGGTTATCAATCCTAATCATGCTATAACTTTCGAGAGAGTCGGATGATAGACAATTTTTTGGCATAACTAAGAATCCTTTCTTAGAAATGCACTATCACCTCTAATACACCAAACAAAAGGTGCTCCATATGGACACTAATATTACATTCTATATCCACAAGGAAACTATCATATATAGCATCGAAATGACCCTATGCATACTACCACATGTGGTCGAGGCATACAAGGAAGTGACATGTTTGAAGGAAGGACATCGCCACATTTACATTCAGGAGAATAATTACGCATACCAACAGTGGTTTCCAACACAATATAGACTGACGGAAGAGGAGATGGGAAACATCTTATCCAACTGGGATGACGAGTGGAATATTCCAACCATAGAGAAAGATCCATCTGCACAGCCAAAACCGAAGATATATGACATCAACGAGGTAAAATAGGACAAAGAAGAACAGGATCAGGACAAAGGGAAGGGCCCAGAGGATCCAATGCCACAACCAAAACCGTGCAAAGGAAAAAAGAAAAAAGAGCTAGAGACAAGAATATCCACATATCAATGGCTCAAGTGAAAATTAGTTAAGGAAGTAGCTACTCAAGAACTAACAAAAGAAGACTTGGAGAAGATCAGTGACCAAGTAAAATAATCCACTGATTATGCATTTCATCGTTTCACACAGCAACATGAAGAGATGAAAAAAAGGATGCAGACACATATGGCATAATTGTGATAGTTATTAGAAGCCATGAATATCAGGCCAGGGAGAAAAATAGTGGAGGAATAAACAACTTGTACTACAAATATTGGAGAGGAAGGACCCGCCATCACCCAATCCTTAGCAGTCACTGGTGAAAGAAGGATAATTAAGCTAGCTATAGGGGGAATCGAGTTCCCCACGATAGAGATGCAAGAGAAGTTCAGGGCATTAGGTCACATAGATCTAGTTCTATCACAACTACCAATGGATGTGTTGCAAAAGCTACAGATGAGCGCAACACAAGAGATGAATGTGCACATCAAGAAGACATCCAGTGAGCTATTAAATATTATAGTCAATAATGTTCCGTTAGAAACAAAGTACAATAAAATGAAACAGGAATGTGATGACACCACACAAAAAGTGAAATCAATGAAACAGACATTCAAGAACGTATATAAAGAACTGTCAAAGGCGTAGCCCGAGAAGGAGGCACCAGTGGAATATTAGGTCACAAATATAAGTTAAGCAATTTAGGATTTTCTTGCATGTATAGTGGTCTAGAAGCATGCATTTCACCAATTACGTGACCTAAAGAGAGGGAGGTAGGGAATAAAATTGTGACCATAATGGTGGATAGCATAAAGACTCTAGAAGTAGAGTGCGTGCAACTATACACATATACTAGGGGTGTTTGGACACAACTAAATCATGATAGGGTGCAACAAGAGATAAGTCAAAAGATTCAAACTATGTTGGGAAAGATGTAGAAATTATAAGAAGCAATGGGAACATTGACACTAGTAAAGGTGGTGACTACGATGAATGAAAACTGAAAGTTGTTTCATAAATGAATTATCGCAAGGTAGAGCAGTAGACCCACACACAATAGATATAATTTTTACGTAAAAAATCATACAAAGTGACATCGACCCTCATAGCGACTCAAGGCATCATCAAATAGGCAGTTGAAGAAGGTGTCGAGAAAGTGCAGGCTCGCATGACCGGTCAAATAGTAGACCAAATTTTTCATAAGGAACTAGAGTTCAAGAAAAAGGTCGGAACACTAAAGGATACTTTCAAAGAATTCATGGTTCACTAAAAAAAGTCCTTAGTGGCTAGGGACGAGCCACAAGTGAGTGGTGGGGGGAAATTGGAGAGGAATTTTGGATAAGTTTCGGGATTTTTTCCAAAAGGAGGTCGAACAGTAAAAGGAAGTTAGAATATGGACCAGATAACGTGACAAAAGCGGACTTTAAGGAGTCAAAGGTAGAAAAATGTTATGAATCATTGCTTGTTGGGGGAAGCTTTGTCCACTTTTGTAACAGTCTTATCCTGATTTCTATGTATAAATATGTAATAGGTTTTTGAATGAGAGAATTTGAGGATAAGAGATATGATGTGTGTTTATGGTGCTTTTTTGTTAAGGTAGTTGATCGAAGGAATAAATCTGAGGTATGACATACGAGTGAACTCGTATTGCCACATTGTAACACCCCGGGTTTTGATCCCCATATTAAATATTGTATTTTCTTAAGTTATGAAAGGATAGAGTGCCTAAACAATTATTAAGAGGCCAGTATGCCAAGGAAATGTAATGTTTTGATCATTATTAATATAAAACACATTGTTGGTTACTAGACGAACAATGACAAGAGTTATAGGGGGCTATGATTCCACAAAAGAGGGGGCTTAAGGGGCTAAGTATTTATTTTATATTTTATTTTCCCATTTTGTTTAATGGAGAATAATAGTTACGTAAGCTTCTTGGGAGGAAGGCCAAGTGGTTNGGGGGGGGGGGGTATTCTTCTGTATGTTTCTTCTTCTTCATTGATCATTCACTCACTCAATTGATCACTATTCACACCTTTCATTATTTCACCCACTCTTCTTTTCTCATTTGTGCCTAAACAAATTTTTGAAGAGAAGCCATGCTATTGTTGGATGTAGAGATTGTTGGTGTATTCCAGCCATGAATCAATACCTACATCTATAAGATTCTTTGGTCTATGCTCAATATTTCTCATATTTGCAAGTCTTGAGAGTCCTAGCATTGAGAGTCTGGACCAACTG
This sequence comes from Picea sitchensis, assembly GCA_010110895.2. NCBI lineage: Eukaryota > Viridiplantae > Streptophyta > Pinopsida > Pinales > Pinaceae > Picea > Picea sitchensis. The sequence continues at coordinate 74,400 of SNQJ01S0028786.1, forward strand.
CATTGGAGCCCTCGAAGGAGATGGATATCCTAAGGGACTGTGTGGCAGAGAAGAGGGTCTATTCTCTTGGGTTGTCCAGGTTGGGTATAAGGGAGATGGTTCACTTTAGATTGTTGTGTGTACTGAGAAGCCTGTGAGAACTTCAGTACTGACTGGTTTGGGAGGTCCAGTGACACTCTGGAACTATCCTTGTGGATTCATATCCCTATCTTGAGGGTGAAACTGTTGCTGAGACTTGGAACAAAAGAATCTATGACTGGGTGGAACATCCTTGGTATGCAACCAATTGTTGTCTTGTTTTCAGAAAACATAAGTGAACTATGTTATGGTTATTTACTTTTGTATGATTTATTCCGCTGTGTATTTATTTATCTTTGAAATTAATATTTAGAATGTTGGCATGTTTACAGGCAGAGTGTGCTTTTCATTGATGGAAAGAACATAGTCTCCATCGATGGGAAAATAGAAACAACGTAATCTTAGGAGGATTAGAAAAGTCACACGTAGTGTGTAGGTGTGTGCCAAGGATGAGGTTAACTCCTTGCCAAAGCTCAAGAGAGATAGCATAAGTTCAAGGCCTTTGACACTTATAAATTGTGCCAAGTCAGGAGGATGCGTAAGCTCAGGAGGAGAAGCGACAATGATCATTGGATCCCATTCAAAATTCCTGATGACTGTTAGATCTGAATTCAGATAGGACGAGCGC
>SNQJ01S0028787.1:0-36038 GCA_010110895.2 Picea sitchensis
CTATCTTATCCTTTCATTATTAGTGTCTCTTCTTGATTTTTGGTTGGGTTATTTGATACCTTTATCGCTGGAGTATCTTCTTTCTAGGTTGAGACCTCAGGTTTCTCTAAGTTTTCCAGGACTTCTTGTTTGGTAGATATTTCGGCTTCTGTATTTTGGGTCTTTGTTTGTTGTGTAGTTTGAGACTTTGGTTTTTACCCTTGTAATACTTTTGGAAAAATACTTCTTCGATGCTTTTGGAAATTGTAAAAATCAACAATTTCACCAGGTGGTAGAGCTCGAACTCGGCTAAAACATTCTTGGTAAGATCTTACCCCTCAGAACATTTCATCCTAAGGGGACTCCTCATGTTCATATTTTTTTAGATTGCAACTGGCCATATGATTTCCCATGACCTTTTGCAGGTTGTGTTTCTTGAATTCAATGTTAACCAGTTTTATTTCTTCTAAGGTTGTAGCCTCCACTCTGGAATGGCTGAAATATAACAAAGAAAATGCACCAATCTGTAAGGGTAAAGATGGCCATATCATTTTCTGCACTGCTTTAAGTTCTTTGCTAATCCCGCCGAGTATAATTTGTCATGTGACCTCGCGACACACTAATCGGTCTGATAGAAATTTTAGTAGAGCATAGGGGGGAACTGAAAAACCGAAAACTCTTATATAAGAGAAGTGTTCCTCGATATACCACTCTCCCACCTTATCTAGGTTAGCTACAACTACATCTGAAATTCTAGGAGGTGAGTGACCAAAAATAACAGTGTGCATCGACACCGCTACCCAATTATAGATTTCATAAAAGGAATCCTTCACCTTATCTTCCTTGAGTTTTTAATGATAAACATGAATTGGTTCTGAATTGTCTGGAGTCTAACTCCATCCCATCAGTGGGAAAGGCATCATGAAACATATGGTGTCCATAATATAAGCGGACATGAAGAATGAAGTTGGTTTTCCTTTGGATTTCTTTGTTTGGTATTCTCTGATTTCACTAGCCAGACTATCCGACAATATTTTGGCCCACTCAAAAGAAAACCCCTCCGCCAATATGTGTATAATGGGTACCCATGGTAGAAAGAAATGAGTTGTGTTCTCTTTTCCATAGAGTCTACATATCATCATGGCTATATACATGAACTTTGGTTCTAGCAATGATATTGAATATATGTCGTTAGAATCGGCTATGAACTTTTCAAGGCATGAGCACCAGTCCTTGATCAAGTTGGAAAGACTCTTTCCATATTGATCACACTCCTTCTTATTAAAATTCACTAGAAAACTAGAATTATAAATGAAGTTGGATGTTGCAGACAATTTATACATCACTTGTATGTGTTCCGATTGAAATGACCCAACAACTACCTTCTGAGAGTTGAATATAGTTCTAGTTGGGATATCTACATGATCCAGTGCCCATCCAATCATGTCAGTATAGGGTAAAATCCTTGGCCTTGTTGCTACCTTATGCATCTCTTCTTGAGGGATAATCTTATATTTGGTAGATAAGTTATCCTTTTCGTTGTCGCTTGAATCATCATGGAAGTTTATGAATTCTTATTGTAGAGTGTTGAATACATGCATCCAAGTTTTAACTGCATTTATACTTATGGGTGAAGTATCAAAAATAACATCTGTGTTCTGGCCAGAACTGTCGCTAGTTTCTTTAGGCGATTTCTGTGGAGTCATGGTATCAAATCTCAGAGTTCTATTACCTATTACAGAGAATGAGAATGTAGAAAACTAGTTATTTCACTAAGCCATCTCTATGAAAACAAGAACGTATTTCGGAACTAAAAAATTTTATTTTCCTTAAACGCATAAATGATGCGTATACATTCACTGACAACGTGTTTAATTTCTTTAATAAAAAGATTCAAGCATTAAAATAAGATATTATTTTCCCTAAATTAGATATTAATGTCATTAATGTTCGATACCTCATGATTTGGGAATATCACAGAGAAAATTTCAATTTATCCGCCTTTCAAAAGAACGTAAGTTTAACAGGAATTAATACTGCTTAATGTATTAATAAATCAAGTTTATCTTGTTAATTTATCATTTATAACATTAATCCATTTAGGGATTTTGGATCTCGTGTAACCTTGTATCCATCCAAGCTAGGATTTTCGAAACACGAAACCACGATATATTTAATTAATTTTTAATCTTGTTTAGATCCTTCATTAATCGCAATTTACTGCGAGGATTTTGTGGTTTAGGGTATCGACACTTCTGGTGATCCTTCAAGGTATGATTCCCAAATCTCGAAATTGAGATGTGTTTAATTAATTTTAATCACTTTTAAAGTTTTGATTAATCATAGTTTAACACTTAATGAAGTTTCACGACTTTGCATGTCGGGATTTTGATACTCTTCACATATTGGACTGTTAGGTCTACGAAATACTAAAACCCTATACTTTGAACACTGTCCTAGCGATTTGACTTTTTAATGAAAAGGTGGCTCCATGACTTTAATGTATTTCAGACCATTGGATTTAGTAGAAGACTTCATCAACGGTGATATCCAAGCGCGCATTTATCTTTACGAAAATTTTAAAGTCTAAAGTTTTAGAAAAATATAATATGTTTCAACATAGGCTCCATCTAGGGATCTCGTCACCCTGCAGGACGAGAAGAAAAGTAGACCAAGTGCATTTATTGGGTAACTAGAGTCATTATTGCATTTTTATGAAACACATATGAAGAAACCACAAAGAAGGATTTTAGGATTTCATCCTTATCTCTAAAAACTTTCAAAATTTAATCATTCACTGGCCTCGAGTTTAGGATTATCAATGGGTTTCCTTTCTTAAAACTAATTTCAGATTTTTTTAAGATAATCAAAACAACCTTAATCATTCTACCAGGCTTTGTTCGATTTTTTTTCACATAATGGTAAAGTAATTTCAATATTTTAAGTCAAGGAGTCCCATTTAGCTTAGAATGTGGATCTAATCGAACAGAGAAATAGTTACTGGAGCACCTTATAATTGATGTATAATAGCCTTGCAGATATTGTAGACATTGCTTCACTTCGAACAAGCCTGTTCAATACCCCAGTGAGGTTATCAAATTTCCCACATTGAATTTCCTTTCACCACTTCAATTAGTAATTTATCATTTAAATGTTGAAATGAGGGAAATCATTTAATGAATTTCCTTTCATCATATCTTTTGGACCAGATGGGGGAAATCATTTTATGAATTTCCTTTCACCATATGTCTTGTTTTAAAACATAAAGTGGGGGCAATCAATCTGTATGCAATATACTGGGGAAGATATTTGTTTATAATTTAACAAAAAAATTATGTCAACTCACTTTGATTACTATGGACTAATCCTTCTCTGACCTTCAAAACATCTTCACCTACAGGGACGTTCTCATGAGAAGTTTTTATTTTCTAGGTAATTTCCTTGAGAGAAACTAATCAATCTAATCCTATTAGAAAGACTAACATAGTTAGGATCAACCTAGACATACTTCTTGTTCAGTTAAAGTTAGAGTAATTATAAGAAACTTTACCTATTCTCGTTTTGAATATTTGTTTATGAGTTTTCAAAGTTAAGGTGAGACCTCTCTCCTCTATGAAGCTCATGGGATGAGATCAAGAATCATGTAAAGATACAGCTTGAAAATGAACAGGGGAACAAAAGGAGGATTCAAATGTTCTTTTCTAAGTACAGTCACTCTTAAACAAGCTTCTTACTCGACTATTGAAATTTTTTCTTTAAAGTCTTTTTATTGCTTATATATATTTTTTTATTTCATCGAGAGAAAGTGTTTGATAATTAAAAAATAGCTTTCATTTCTTTGTTTAAATATTTGGTGATGATATTAGTAAACATTATATTTTTGTCTTACTCATTAACATCTTGAAAATTTTAACTTAAGTTTACAAGGAAGAAATTCATCCCTTAGAATTTCTTTATACTTCCAGCGAAGAAAACTCTTAGTTTATTACCTGCTTCAAGAGAAATTTAATGCGAGTATCTATGCATGTCACCTTTCTGATATCTCAAGTATCTCGACTATCTGCAAGTATCATGCATGAAAAATAACATGAAAACTATCAGGAACTTACGTATACCCAAACTCAATGAGTTACTTATATATATAAAATAAAAATCAACTGTCATGGTTTTATTTACAATGAAATTAAAAACTTACCCAAGAAAATGAAAAAACTATATATCAAAAACAAAGAACTCAAACCGGTATATACAGTGAAGGTTTGGAAACCAAACATTGCATAAACTTCTTCAGGTAATTCCCATTGATAGGGGCGTTAAGGAATTTTCCATCCACATTTTCTAACAAAAACGAATTATTTCCTTCAGAATCTGTGATTTTGAAAGGTCCACACCAAATATGGTTGAATTTACCATGATTTCCTGAATCTCCCTTCCTAGCATCCCATTTTAAAACTAGGTCACCAGGAAGGAATTCTTTGTCTTTCACTTTTTGGTCAAATAGGGATTTCATTTTATCTTGGTACTTCTGGAGTTTTTCATCTACTTCAACCCTATTCTGATGGACTTCGATCAATTGGTTAATTATTCTAGTGACATGATTTGGCTCCTCCTTCTCATCTTGCCAGAGTTTCATTACAGGAAAATCCAGGTTGATAGGTAGTACTACTTCAATTTCGTACACCATTTGGAAAGGAGACATCCCAATCAATCTCTTAGTGCCTATCCGATTTTCCCACAAGGCATACTTCAAATGCACATGCCAAGATTTTTTATTTTCATTCAACACTTTCTTAACTATTTGATTTTATTTGATGATTCAAATAATCAATTGCCTTGAGGATAGTAAGTTGTAGAGTGTCCCAATATGATGTTGTACTTTTGAAAAAAAATTATCATGTCCATGGACTTAAAAGAGTGAGCATTATCAGTAATGATATTTCGAGGGTAGCCAAATCTTGATAAAATATTCTCCTCCAGGAAACTGGTCACTATTGCGTCGATTGTGTTTCGTGTAGGAATGGCTTCCACCCATTTAGTAAAATAATCAGTAGCGTTCAAGATCCACTTATATTACACACTTGAATGAGGATGTATTTCACCAATGAAATCCATACCCCATTGTTGAAAAGGAGCTTCAGTTTTTACTGGCACCAAATGTAGTGCATGAATCTTTTGTTTGCCTGTGAATAATTGATAGGGGTTACAATCTTTGACTTTAGCATTCAAATCAGTGAATAATTTTCGCCAATAATATCCCTCTCTTAGGATTTTATAGGTTTTTTATTTCCATGCGTGATTTCCTCCACACACTCCTTTGTGAAACTCATTTATGACTTTCTTTGTTTCAGATTCTATTAAATAGCTCAATAAGAAACCCAGAGGATCCTTCCAATATAGTTGACCATCTACATTATAATATTTTACTGCGTGCAACTTCAACGTTCTTTATTTAGAAGGATTCATGTTTCTTGGGCATTGAAGAGTTAGTAAATATTAAACTATGTCACTATACCATACTGAGGAAGATAACTTATCTTGGATTTGAGTCGTAGGAATTGTATCGTCGAAGTCTTCTATATTTGGAATTTCTTCATAAGCTTGTAAATGATTTTTTCCAAGCACTCTGAGATTAGATTCAGCTATTAGTTTAGCCAAACCCCGTCCTTTGAAAAGATTCATTGGTTTCACTTCCAGATCAAACTCTTGAATTTTAGCAAGCCATCGACCTCTCCTTCTGTCACTATCGGGTTGAACCAATATATCTTTAACGGAACTGGTGGGTACGCATGTTATGATTTTATAATGTAGCACATAAGTTATGAAATCTTTGAGGGATTTCACCATTGCATAAGCTTTATTTTCCAAGATATTGTATTTGAGTTCAACATCTCTAGGAATTTTGCTAAAAAATGTGATTGGTTGTTTGAAACCTTCATCATTTTTTTGTAATAGTACAGCCGCAATAGTATGTTCAGAAGCAAATGAAAAAATCAGGAATTATTTCATGTAATTTGGGCTTGCCAGAACTGGCGCTTCTCCTATAACCTTTTTAATACATTCAAATGATGCTTTGGCTTCGGTAGTCCACTTGACCTCTCTATCCTTCTTGAGTATATCTGTAATCAATTTCACAATTTCAGCAAAATTTGGGACAAATCTTCTCAAAATATTAATTTTTCATAAGAATGATTGTATTTCCTTTATATTCCTAGGAATATTTATAGTATCTATAGCTTCAAATATCTTCGGATAAATTTTAATTCCATCCTTATATACTATGTGGCCCAAGAGTTTACCTTCTTGCATTGAAAAATGAGATTTTTTGGGATTCAAAGAAAAACCAAATTTTCGACATTTTTCAAACGTCTTCTTGAGGTGTATTAGGTGCTCTTCATCAGATTTAGAAAAAATAGTTAGATCATCAATATAAATAACAACAAACTTATCTCTTTCACCGATAAACACAATATCCATAGCTCTTTGGAAAGTAGCTCCTGCATTCATCAAACCGAAAGGAATTTTATCATACATAATGGTACCCGATGGGGTGGTGAATGTGGTTTTCTCTTTATCATCCTCATGGAATGCAATTTGATTATAGCCTGAAAAGACATCAATCATAGAAATTCTATTAGCTCCTACTACTTTTTCCAACACGTGATCCATTTTAGGTAATGGATAATTGTCTTTGAGTGATGATCTGTTTAGATTTTTGAAGTCCATGCACAATCTGATTTCACCATTTTTCTTCCTCACTAGAACTAAATTAGCTACCCACTCAGAGTATCTAAGTGGGACAATGATCTTGGCATCCAAAAGTTTCTTTACCTCTTTTTGTATCATGGGCAATAATATAGGATTTATTTGTCTGAGATTCTATCTGAATGGTTTAACACCCTGCTTCAGAGGAATTTTGTGTTCATTTATGGTGGTATCATAAGTTATTAATTAATCATAGGACCAAGAAAAAACATCCTTATACTATTTGAGAAACTCAACATATTTACTTTTTATTTCAGGAGGAAGGTGCTTAGATAATTTTACCAACCTAGGAGTTTTTTTGGTGCCTATATCACAATATTCAACCTCTTCTGGTGAAGGTTGTAAAGTAGACTTCAAAGGAATGTCGTCATGATTAAATAATCTCTCCAAGGGGATCAAACCTTTGGGGATCTTATTATGTTTCAATATAATCATACGATGATTGGCAATCTTATTTTGAAACTCTTGAGGATCTTTCCTTTCCTGCATAATCCAAGCGGGGTCATTCTGATTTTCTTGGTTGATATGTGTTTTGGCAAAGTCATCCACAATTTCTAGAAATTGTCTGATTTGTTCATAATCTTTGAAAACCTGCTACTATTGTATATTGTTTGGTATTGAAGGTATGTGACTCATTTCTATATGGTACTTTAGTTTTAAAAGAATAGGAGGTACAAACGTTGAGGCTTCTTTGGCCAATGAATCAACCCATTGATTTTCTTCTATAGGAATGTAGTGAACATTAACCGGTGAGAAAAAAAATTCAATCAAATTCGAGGAATTTTTTTTGTAAGACCTTAACCTTTGGTTTTTAGCTTGGTACTAATGATTTATTTGTTTTATTATTAATTCAGCATCACCATAGACTTCCAAGTTTTTAATTTTCAACTTCCTTTATTATTAATTCAGCATCACCATAGACTTCCAAGTTTTAATTTTCAACTTCCGACAACTTCTAATCCTAAGACTGCAGAGCTTCATATTCGCACGCATTGTTGGTGTAATTGATGTCCCACTATAACCTCAGAAGAGAAAGGAATAACAAACTCATCTCCAGGTGCCACAAAAGCACTCCAACCCTTGCCTTTGTAACATCCTCGCCGCTTACTTACTCTAACTTATCTTTGAGGACACTTGCTCTGCGATCCGATTTATATGATAAACTTTTCATTATGATGCATTGAGTTATATGACGTGATGTTTTTACTACCTTGGTGTAGACAGTGTTAGTCATAGCTTTTGAGTGGTGTCGACTGGAGGATGCGTATATCGGGTGGAACTCCCTTGGACTCCGGATTGAGTCGAGTGGGGCATTGAGTTGTTTCATTTATGATGATATTGTTTGTTTTGATGATGTACTATTGATTATGCATGATGCGTTAAGCGCGACATGATCCTCGACATGATGGTTGATGATGCAGTCGCATTTTATAGCTTGCCAACCGCGTTTCACATATGGAGTAAAGGCCACACATGAGATCCGTAGAGTTTGAGGGAGAGGTGTGGATTGCATCCCTGCCACAGCCTACTAAAACTCCCACCATGGCCGGAATAGTAGGTTAATTATTACCTAGTTATAGAGGTCCACAATGTTGTGACGAAAGACTTAGATAGTCACTCACGAATATTCTAAGTGGTGTGCAATAAGAAAGGGACCTTATTCCCTACAATCCCTTAGTCTCTCACAAAGTCAACAGAGTGGAGTGTTGACTCCAAGAGTTATAGAGTCTACCAATCCGCCAACCAGCGAGCGGCACCCTTGGAGCACGGTGCATCCCGGCACGCCATGCCAGGTGTTAATTACATAAGTCCGCTGAGTGGCACCTTGGAGCATGGAAGCGCCCCGGCGGGCACGCTCGCTACGACGTAGTTTATCATATGAAAGTGGCACCCTTTGAGCATCGTGAGCGCCCAAGGGCACGCCGCTTGATGATGATGATGAGACCGCCTAGACTACCTTGAAGACCTTAGCACATGATAATTCTTAAACGACTCTACTTAAATTGTCTCCCTCGTCAAATCAAACCTAGAATAAACGTCCCTAAGATAATTTGATTGGCCCTAAGAAAAGATTCCCCTAAAAGTGAACTTGTATGAACTAACACCCACCTAAGAGCAAATTAAAATCTTCTAAAAAGGTAATGGGGTAAGAGTAATAAGGGATTTAATTCAAAGTAAAACCTGTGGCGTTTAAAAATTTAAGTCTCCTTTATAATTTCTTAAGGAAGGGAGTATTAAAAACTATGAATTAAATAAATAAATACTAATTAATTATGTAATGAACCGCCTCGTTACAACAACTATTCAGTGACAAAAAATTTTTTTCTTTTGTGCCACGGTGCTGGAAGAAGTAAACATCGCGGACTCTATGTCGCCTTCCTTTCTTGACATCTTCGCCAGTTTACCTCTACCAAAGGCAAGAAGACAAGCATACCTAATGAAAATCGATCACAATACGACCGACCTCACGTCCTGCACTCGCAGAAGGTTAGAACCTTCCGTATTACAAGTACGCCAAAACCCGCTTCCAATCGCCTTTAACCATTTAAGGTCTCGTGGTTGGCGATCGTTTCCGAGAACATGGAGGTGTCTACATCCCAACGACACAACCGACTCCAACAACCTACTAATCAATAATTCTCGATGTACAACATAAATGAAAAAAGTCCGCACCCCTGATAGAAAGCGCCATGTGACAAGAGGACTCCGCCAACAAAACAAAATTCTAAAATTATTAAATGAACCACTACCCTCATTACAACCTCCGAGTAAATTAACACATAAAAATCCGTAAGTATTCCACTGAGTATGTCTCAACAACGTCAAGAGACTTATGCCAATAGAGTATATCAAATAGAATTTAATTCTTCATATAGAATATATCAATAAACCATCCAATCAAAACTAGACAAGTTATGAAAAATACCATGTTCAAGTGACCTTAATTACGCAGTGTTTAAAAGGGACAACCATCCTAATTAAATGGTCGGGTTATAACCCATGCATTACTTTTAAATGACATTATTGAAAATATCCTGCTTACAGGGACTATTAAATTGTCAAGTCATAACCCATACTTCACTTTAAATGACATTATTGAAATTCCTACTTACAGGGACTATTAAATTGTCAAGTCATAACCCATACATCACTTTAAATGAAAGTATTGAAATTCCTACTTATAGGGACTATTTAATTGTCAAGTCATAACCCACACATTACCTTAAATGACATTACTAATTATCAGCATTAAAAAGGAACACCTATAGGCGGATAATATATGGAAAGATGACACATTTAAGCTTCAACCTTTAAAGGACAAGGTCTTCATATCTAAATAAATAAATAAGTGGCTTATCTAGAGGAATAACAAAATTCGAAGGACAAGTGAAAAGGCATTAATTGAATAACCCTGTGTGTATAATGCTTCTAACCAAACCTTAATATATAAAATGTGATCATCATAATCTAATGATGATATGCAACAATAACCCTGTTTAAAACTGTTCATAAATAAAGATAACTAAGTCTTAGAGGGGACCAAAATTGGCCATAATTAAAGGGCATTTATTAAAATTGCCACGTTTATGATGACACTATATATATATGACTCTGATCCTAATTAAATGACAATGTTCCAAGAATGGCAGTATTAAAAGTATCAGTCAAAATACAATAAAAATCAGCAGTATATAAAACCACAGAATTGAGAAATGGCCATACTTGTAAATTAAGTTAATTAAAGGTCTATAATTAGATAAAAAAAATTCTGATCACTTCGCTGAATGCTTCCTTTAGCCTTCATATAAATAATTGTTAGAAGTATTATCTTATATATAAATCTCACTTGCTGTCGGAGAAGTAAATGTAATAAGTCGTTGTTTCGCTAGTCACATATGTGGCACAGTACACGGACCGGGTACTAAAGTTTTATACCTAATCTCCTTGTTTTCAGCGATTGAGAAGAAATGTTGCATACACCTAAGACAGCTGGTAAATGGCTTTTACACCACACGGTGTCTGGTAGTATCGTTTTAGTCAAGAAATATTAAGGCAGTTCTGAGTTGTAATACCAGTTTTTGTAATGGTGTAAGAAAACACCTTCCATTCTGGGAATTCGAAATTGTCAATGTTACCATCCTTTAACCACAGTCATCTATACTTACGGTGAAATCTTCGGGTTAAGATAACAGTTTTCCAGGTCGTATTATAACAGCACGCTACAAAAACAAATTTAAAACGTTATTCCAAGCTATCCTTCAAATGTAAAAATTAGCATGCTGGGCCGAAAACAAGGACCGGTTGCTCCTGCGATCTGACAGACAAAGGTCATTAGAGACACGAGTTTTACGGGAGGGTTGCCAGATGGCTAAAATAAAAATTTTATTCGATGAACAACCTCCCAATACACGGCTGGGTTATACCAAGGCAGTAAAATTCGTTTCAAGGAAAAGGGGTAAGGTCCGGACGTTGGAAGCCCTTCGTTGAAGACTGTGACGCAGCCTTCTACTATGCCGGGTAATAACACGTTTACGCTGCGCATTACGCACGAAATCAGTGACAGCGCAATCGTCAGCGTATTCAGAACCATTACATTACGGTAAAGACTCCACCATTTTAGAACGCAGAGATACGGTGGCAATGGAACGCAGAGATGTATTATCGAGATAAAATGCAGAGTGGTTTAACAGCGGCATGCCCAGATCCTGAGGTGCCATTCGATGAGAAAAAGGGTTCGGTCAAGTGTGAGAGCGTCCAAGACGATTACGAGTGGCCTGGTGCGGTGGAAAAATTCCCCGCGAAACATACCTCGGCTCGTGACAGGCAGAAGGAGGCATCTCAAGAAGATATTATTTCCTCCGGTACGCTATAATGTGGTTCGGCATGAGCTCCAAAGACTCAGCCCGATCCAGGGTTTAAGGTTAAGGAAGAGGATGAAGGAAGTGGACACTCTCAAGGTCAAGCGACTGGATTGATGCGCTGCCTAAACCGTTAATAATAATGCAAATAAATAAAAATCACTCAAGGAGTAGTTCCAGACAACAGTCTCAAATAGAATTACCGAAGCTACCCAAATAGACAATTTCAGGGGTGCCAATGATAGGGAGTTAGACAGTTTCCAGAGTACTTTAATGTCAATTTCGGCAAAATCCAGCAGACAAGCGATAACATTTTAGACAATAACCAGTTGTGAATAGTGATAACACCTAATCCAACCATTCCAGAAAACAAGTAACAGCAATGCAAACAATATCCCGGATGCAATGATAGTAAAATCAGACGGTTTACAGAACGCTACCATATCATATCCGCGCGAATTTTCGCATCGATAAACTACTTCTTTACCATACAAATGAAAAGCTGCATTCTGCGGGTTTCGCTTCTGACGGACACCAGCATCGCTTTTCGTTTTGTCCCCGTTCGCCGCTTCCTGCTTGCCAACCGCGGAACGCTCACCGGTACCTCCCACCAAACGCTAGGGTTACTGGCTCTTCGCCTCGGTTTAGTTAGCCACATAAGAACCAGAAAATCGCTAGCACCGCCAACCGCCGAAGCACCACTCAAAATCACACCGAAGCTACACCCAACCCACACAAAGAAAATCACACCAAATGGCACAGAACGTTACGCTCACCGATCATTCCCTTCTTCATTGCTTTCCCTTCTTTTATAACCACAAGAGACTCACCTACTTTCATAATTAGTAATTAATTAATTTTAATGAAAACCTCTGAACAATCTCCATCATTCCAAGTGTCGCTTATCCCTAGGGTTCTCCCATAATTAAATTGCTTATTAATTAAAAATCTAGATTTCCCTCACACCCCCAAAATCACTCCCCAACTTCCTGTGTGGTTCCTAGATTCTCTCACTTTGCTTTTATTCTCTTCCCTAAATGATGTTTCGAATTTAGTAAGTAATTAAATGAAGATTCTTTTTAGCTTTTCCCCCAATGTCCCTTACTTTCCAAAATCTAAGTTTCCTTTCATTTATGTTTCCATATTTTCATTTTATATTATTTAATCATCTTTCCCCTTTTTTTTTTCTCTTCCCACTTTTATTTATTAGTATTATGATAAAGTTTTTTTGTTAAACCTCATGATAAAAGCACTTATCATTCTTTTCATATATATAGACACAAACATTTTTATTTTATTAATTAATTCATTTATTTATTTAATTCATAGTTTTTAATACTCCCTCTTTAAAAATTTAAGTCCCCTTTATAATTTGTGACACGTTTTTACTTAAATTAACTCCCCAGAGTTACCTCTTTACCCCCATTACCTTTCTTTTTAGAAGATTTTAATTTTCTCTTAGGTGGTGTTAGTTTACGCCTTAGGTTCACTTTTAGAGGATCTTTCTTAGGGCCAATCAAATTATCTTAGGGACGTTTTATTCTAGGTTTGATTTGAATAGGGAGACAAATTAAGTAGGGGTCGTTTTAAGAATTATCATGTGCTAAGGTCTTCAAGGTAGTCTAGGCGTCTCATCATCATCATCGTGCCACGGTTCTTCAGACGACCACGTGTCTAAGGTGCCACTGCCTGATCGCTTCGTCGCTACGACGCGGTTCTTCAGACGACCATCACGCGGCTCCAGCGGTGCCACCGGCGACTTTAATTTGCTGACGTGTCTTCGTGATGCACCACGGTTCTAAGGGTGCCACCCGCCGGTTGACGGATTGGTAGAATCTAAAAACCCCTGGAGTCAACACTCACGTGACTTGTGGGAGATTAAGGGCTTTAAGGAATAAGGCTCCCCGCCTTACTGCGCTCCCCCTAGAATGATCGTGAGCGATTGTCACAGTATACCCTCACGACATCAGGATCCCTCGAACTAGGGTAATCAAGTAATCCAGCCTTCGAGCCACGGGGAGTAGTAGGTCGGTGGCCGCTGTCCACACCTATCCCTCAACTTCTCTGGAAATTGTGTGTGGCCCTTTACTCCATATGTGAGCATAATGGCTATGCTTATCGGGCTAACCCGCATCATCAACCATCGCGTCGATATGTTGCTAACATATCATATAATCAATAGTACATCATCAAAAGAAACAATATCATCATAAATGAAACAATCCTTTAAATACCCCACCGACTCAATCCGATCCGGTTGAGTTCCAATCGTATTTTTCTCAGATCCTCCGCGAACCGGTTAATTCCCCGCGACACTCTCAAAGAAACTGAAAGAAGACTGCCTACACCAAGGTAGTAAAACATCCTGCCATATAACTCAATGCATCATAATGAAAGAAAAGTTTTATCATATAATCCGGATCACTTGCGAATAAGCGTCCTCAAAGAATAAGTTAGGTAGTGCCGTAGAGCCGGATGTTACATACACTTCTTGTTCTAAACTTCGTCCGTTTCTCGCGATAAATGCCGAAATAAAGTACCATAAAATCATAAATACCACAAGATCATAGGTTTAACTATCAAACAAAATGGAAAATCACATGATATCATATAGCGCCCTCCTGTGTAGTCGAGTGTGGACTATAACCGTCCCATTGGACCTTGATTCGGCTCACCGCTCGACGCCGTAATCGCCAACGCGATGACTAGAATGCGATCGCTCACCGTGAGCACCGTCCGACACCCGCAGGAACTCAGGTCAATCACGCATGTAGGATCACTAACATAATGTCTCAAAACAGATACATGAAATACATCGCGGCATACCAAAGAATCACGCAAGGTTAGTCGATAGGCCATCGGGCCCCTTTCTCCACAACTAATGGTCCTAATGAACCTAGAGAGTTTAGCTCCTTTCCAAACTTGATCGAACTTCTTGGCGCGGTTTTACCTCAAGAAGAAGACTGATCGTCACCCGTGACCATTTGGCCAATGAATTACGCGACGGCAAGATAACTCTTTCTCACGATCCCGCGCCTCTTTATCCTTTGTCTTATGGTTCAGACCGCTCTTCCATCTCTTTGATCGCTTCAGGTCCCACCGTGACTTGGTCCTCAAGCTTCATCCCAACTTAAGGGCGTCTGACATGGTCGCCTATATAGAAACTCAAAAGGCGCCCATCTTAATGGTGCTCGGGTAACTGTTATAAGCTTAACTCTACCAGGAGTAGTGCAAGAATTCCTCCCAACGCTTTTGTTGGTCCACACGCATACGCTAAATTACGTCTTCCAAGGTTTGATTCGCTGCGCCTTCGCTCCGGCCTCGGCCGGGCCTTCCGGGTGATATGCTAAGATAAATTAAGGTTCCTAAGGCCTCTTGGAACTTCGGCTCCAAAATCGCCCAAAGTAAACACCCGACTTCTCGATCGGAGATGATCTTTTTAGGCACGCCATGCACTCTCACAATCTCACTGATGAAAACTCTTGCTATATCAGCTGCCTGATACGTTGTTCGCGAGACTCTATTAAAGTGAGCACTCTTGGTCGAGTGTCTACTACTACAAAATCAAGTCGCGGTCTCCCTTTGCCGCCGCTGGCAATCCAACAATAAACCATCGAAATGACTTCCATTTTCGACCTCGAATGGTATGTGGTTGTAGTAACCCTGCCGTGTCTATGTTCAAATTTTACCTGTCAATACTCGGCATATCTTAGCCACAAAATCGGTTTCATGCCTACTTTCATTCCTTCCAAGAACAAATTTAAGGTCCGCCATTCGCGTGACTCCCGGTGAGCCATGTAAACCGCTCTATGAGCTTCGCCAGATCAACATCCTCAATTCGTCATTAGGTGGTACATAAATTATTCTATTATATCTTAAAATTTTGTCACTCGCAAAATAATATCCCTGATATTTAGGTATCATCATTGTATCTTGTTCGATATTGTCTTTTAATTCTTTGTACCAGTCGTCATCACGCTGTAATTTTAGAATCTTTTCACGTAGATTTTTTTTGAAGAGGCAACACCGAAAAAGATGCGTGGTATCTAATTCCGCATCCGCCACTGATTCAATGTTCCCTTTATGTAATTAATCTCAAATTTGTATTTTCTAAGTAATTATGACCAATGATTTTGTCGTGCGTTCAAGTCGCTTGGTGTAGAGATGTGTTGTAATCCACAATGATCAGTCTTTAGTTCGAATTTTCGTCCAACCGTTAGTGCCCCATACCTTTAGGCATAAACAATGGCTATTAACTCCGCAAGTCATGCGTCAGCGTAGTTCTCCTCATGCCTTCTCGCTTTCTAAATGTGTTATCACTCGGTCCGGCCTTGTATCAAGACTCCACTTTAACCTTCCTTTGATGCATCAGTACTAAGAAGTCTGCGTCTATGTCATGGACCTTTAGTATCGGGGATGTTGTCAACAACTCCTTAAGCTCTCCTAAATGCTTCCGCGATTTCTCTCGTTCAAACAAACTTCTTGTTTTTCTTCCGCCGCACTCGCGGATCTTAATTCGCTATCTTCTAAAAATCCTTCAATAACCGCGTAGTATCCCTAACCCATAAAACGCGCATCTTCGTGACATTTTCGTGGGCCAGCCATTCCATAATAGCTCAACCTTGGCTGGATTCATCAGCGATACCGCCGCCGGAGATGACATGCTCCTAAGTAGTGAATCCTCGATTGGATAAAAAAGAGCATTTGGATCAAGCCCATACAATTTGTGCTCTCTTAAACACCGTAGTACCAAGCGCAAGTGTTCGCCATGCTCCTCCTTCATCCATGAGTAAATCGCATTATCATCGATGAATAGTTGGACGAACTTGTGCAAGTACTCGCCGAACACCCCGCTCATCAAACTCGGCATGAATACCCCCTCGGGCGCGACAATTCAAATGGTAAAATAGGAAACTCATAATGTCCAAATCTCATCTTAAAAGCGGTCTTAGGGATGTCCTCCTCCTTGATCCGTAATCGGTGATACCCTAATCACAAATCAAATTTTGAGAACACCGTCAAGACTTTCCATCCGACGTAACGATCAATAATTATTGCAGGTACTGATTCTTTGATCGTAGGCCTTGTTCAGTTGACGATAGTCAATGCAAAGCTTCCACGAATTCGCCCTTCTTCCTAATGAAAATAACGGAAATTTCATGATGCATCTTCAGGGACGACAAATTCCGTAGACCAAGAATCTTCGCTGTATTTTAACTCTTTGCAACTCCTGGTCGACATCCGGATAAGCATGCTCGCCATCGGTCACCTCGGTTTCAGTTCCGCGGTAAACCTACCCTCTTTCTTCAAGCGCATCCTGCATCCCTTCCGGAAACACGCCCGCGAAACTCTTCACCAACGGGAAGGTGTTCAGGACCTTCAAGCATCTCGTTGAGCGAAGGGACGATAAAGCTTGCACCTTTGGCGATACTTTTCAGAATCAGAAGGGGAAGAGACGAACCGTGGGATACCGTTCCGTCTCTACTATCACGCCTCTTTCCTTTCATCATCGACTGCTTCAACCGTTGCCTTATAGTTGAGTATCGCTCATGCGATTCAACCAATCCATGCCGATCACAAAGTCATAAGATTCTAAGATCGTGACGGAGGCGCTGACCGTGGCAAACTCTCCTGTGTTAAGGGCACATCCCGGTGAACCTTTCCTCGACCTTCGCTTGGCTCCCCGGCTATTCTACGGCTTTTAAACTGGCCTGCTCGATCGCTTTTACTCTTGATCCTTTTCAAATACTTCGCACTTAAATAAAACTCTTTAGCTCCCGGTCTATCAAAATAATAAGGGACTCGTCACCATAGTACCAGTCATTTACCACCGTGATCGTGTTTCGCCTGGCGTTATTCACCGGCCGTTGAACTGAAGGGCCTTTGCCCATATCTCCCATCAGAGCCGGGTCCGGCCGATCCTAACGTCAGTTCTCTCCCATAGGACAATCGATACCGGTAGTGTGGCTCCCCACGCCCAACACTTCTTCGCCTTAGTCCCTGTGCCCTGGCGGAAGAAGACGCTCCACCGCTCGAATCCCCGTCTGTTTCGCGAAATGTGCCCAACCGGCCAGCGACAACGCCGCTGTGGTCCTCGGTGAAGGTGTCCGGCCAGCTGAAGTGCGTCAGTCGTGAGGCGAGCGAACGGGGATCTTCCGAAACCACGATATCCCGCCGTGACGTTTCGCTGGCGCTCGCCGTCAGCGCGGCATCGTGACGAACTCGCTCAGGTCTCATTGGGTCCCGGTCCGAATTTGCATCGATTAGCTCCTCCTCCTCTCGCTATGAGCCGCTTTTGGACAACATCGCAAGGTTGAGGCATCGTAATCCTTACCTTGCAGCGTAGGCTTCGCTAAGGCCAAAGATGACTAACCTCGCTTTACCTTCGAGCTTCGTTGTTCCTCGTATGCGATACACGGAAGCAGCCCATAAAAACGCTCAGAGCCGCACCGTATTTCCTCGTCGTAATGCTGTTGAACTTAGCTGAGCCGACGCCAATGAATTCTCGAAAGATATCTTCGACCAGTTTCATCAGCTTCCTATGACACGCCTTCAACGCTATAAGTTTAGCTGCGGGCGAGCCGCTCTTCCACCATAGAAGAAAGCCCTTTAGTCGGAAGACCATGGTATCTTCGTTGAGGTATATCGCTGGGCGCGTAAGCACGCCATATTTCCAACCATGCTCGGCGGTCGTAAAGGGCCATCCGGCTTTTAAAGAACTCGAAATTTCTAAATTTTCTCGAAGTTTCAAGGTATACTCGCCAAGAACGCCGGCGGTATGGAAGTGAACTTTCAAAGAAAAGTTTCTACGCTCGCCTCTTTACTTCGTTTAACTCGCTGACACGTATTACGCGCTGAAGGACCATCATCCCTACAACATCGCCATCGCTGACCGCTTCCCGCCTAAGGACTCGCCAGCTTCCCCTCGGGTTAGACTCTCAGCGGATGCCGAGGGCGCCGCCTTCCTAGTACCTCGGCTGCTCGCTTCCGGCGCATGCCCTTCCAACTATGATTACCTGCACATAGATAAGCAGCTCAATCAGCAACATAACAATCAATACTATCATGTCAACGAACCCCGTAGGGATTCCCTAAGTCGCGGGCCGAACCCGCTCAGATACCATATGAAACAATCACATTTACAACTATTCTAGTGACAGTAAATTTTTTCTTTTTCTTTTTTGTATGTACGGTGTGTGCGCGGAAGAAGTAAAACACACGTGACTTCCTATGCGTCGCTCTTTGACATTCAAGAAGGCGCTAATTTCGCGTCAAGGTAAAGAAGACAAAAGCATACCTAATTCAAGAAAATTGATCAAGTAAATACGACCGACTACCGTCTACCCTCGAAGGTTAGGGACTCTCCAGACATAAGCAATGCTCAATCCTGGTTTCCCATCGCCTTTAACCATTTAAGGTCTCTTGTGGTCGGGCGACGTTTCGAGGAACATGGAGGTGCTCCATGATCCCACCACACAACCAATTCAACAACCTACTACACTACACTCGATGTACAACATAATGAAAACAACTACCGATAGAAAGCGCGCGTGACAAGAGGACTCTGCCAACAAAACACAATTCTAAATTATTAAATGAACCACTACCCTCATTACAACCTCCGAGTAAATTAACGCATAAAAATCCAGCATTCCACCTAGTGGATGTCTCAACAATGTCAAGAGACTATGCCAATAGAGTATATCAAATAGAATTTAATTCTTCATATAGAATATATCAATAAAACCATCCTAATCAAACGACAAGTTATGAAAAATACCATGTTCAAGTGACCTTAATTACGCAGTGTTTAAAAGGGACAACCATCCTAATTAAATGGTCAAGTTATAACCCATGCATTACTTTAAATGACATTATTGAAAATATCCTGCTTACAGGGACTATTAAATTGTCAAGTCATAACCCATACTTCACTTTAAATGACATTATTGAAATTCCTACTTACAGGGACTATTAAATTGTCAAGTCATAACCCATACATCACTTTAAATGAAAGTATTGAAATTCCTACTTACAGGGACTATTTAATTGTCAAGTCATAACCCACACATTACCTTAAATGACATTACTAATTATTAGCATTAAAAAGGAACACCTATAGGCGGATAATATATGGAAAGATGACACATTTAAGCTTCAACCTTTAAAGGACAAGGTCTTCATATCTAAATAAATAACAAGGTGGCGACTAGAGGAATAAAATTCGATGACCAGTGAAAGGGCATTAATTGAATAACCCCAGGTGTATAATGCTTCTAACCAGAAACTCCTATGTATAAATGACATCATAATCTAATGATGATATGCAACAATAACCCTGTTTAAAACTGTTCATAAATAAAGATAACTAAGTCTTAGAGGGGACCAAAATTGGCCATAATTAAGGGCATTTATTAAAATTGCCACGTTTATGATGACACTATATATATATGACTCTGATCCTAATTAAATGACCATGTTCCGAGAATGGCAGCATTAAAAGTATCAAATAAAATACAATAAAAATCGTCAAAGATATAAACCAATTTAATTGAGAAATGGCCATACTTGTAAATTAAGTTAATTAAAGGTCTATAATTAGATAAAAAAATTTCTGATCATTTCGCTGAATGCTTCCTTTAGCCTTCATATAAATAATTGTTAGAAGTATTATCTTATATATAAATCTCACTTGCTGTCGGAGAAGTAAATGTAATAAGTCGCTGCTCTGCAGTCTGCCATGCGATGTGGCACAGGTACACGGACTGGGGTACTAAAGTTTTATACCTAGATCTCCTCGTTTTCAGCGATTGAGAAGAAATGTTGCATACACCTAAGACAGCTAGTAAATGGCTTTTAAACCACACGGTATCTGGGTAGTATCGTTTTAGCCAAAAGAAATATTAAGGCAATTCTGAGTTGTAATACCAGTTTTTGTAATTGTGTAAGAAAACGCCTTCCATTCTGGGAATTCGAAATTATCAATGTTACTATCATCCTTAACCACGTCATCTATACTTACGGCTTAAATCTTCGGTTAAGATAATGTCCAGTCAGCTATAACAACACGCTACAGGAACGGATTTAAAACGTTATTCCAAGCTATCCTTTAAATGTAAAAATTAGCATGCTGGGCCGAAAACAATGGACCGGTTACTCCAGCGATCTGACAGGAAAGGGTCATTAGAGACACGAGTTTTACGGGAGGGTTGCCAGATGGCTAAAACAAAAATTTTATTCGATGAACAACCTCCCAACACACGGCTGGGTTATACCATGGCAGTTGAAATCGTTTCAAGGAAATGGGGTGGGTTCGACGCGTTCTTCGCTGAAGATCAGACGCACTTACTATGTCGGCACAACTACCGCCGACAAGGTACCGCATATGTAACGAATCGCGATGCGAATCGCCGGGCGACTAACCATTACATTACGGTAAAGACTCCAACATTTTAGAACGCAGAGATACGGTGACAATGGAACGCAGAGATGTATTATCGAGATAAAATGCAGAGTGGTTTAACAGCGGAATGCCCAGATCCTGAGGTGCCATTCGATGAGAAAAGGGTTCGGTCAAGTGTGAGAGCGTCCAAGACGATTACGAGTGGCCTGGTGCGGTGGAAAAATTCCCGTGAAACATACCTGTGCTCGTGACAGGCAGAAGGAGGCATCTCAAGAAGATATTATTTCCTCCGGTGGTCACATGTGGTTCACAAGGAGCTCCAGCACCAGTCTGGACGAGGGTTTAAGGTTAAGGAAGAGGCTGAAGGAAGTGGACACACTCAAGGTCAAGCGACTGGATTGATGCGCTGCCTAAACCGTTAATAATAATGCAAATAAATAAAATCACTCAAGGAGTAGTTCGACCACACCAAGTAATTACTATGACCAATGTGCGCACCATCCGCATTACCTGGGGATGTCAATGATAGGGAGTTAGACAAATTCCAGTGTAAAATGAGGTCAGTTTCAGCAGTTCCAGCAGACAAGCGAATAACATTTTAGACAATAACCAGTTGTGAATAGTGATAACACCTAATCCAACCATTCCAGAAAACAAGTAATAGCAATGCAAACAATATCCCGGATGCAATGATAGTAAAATCAAACGGTTTACAGAACGCTACCATATCATATCCGCAATTTTCAGAACATCATGATAACCGCCATACAATGAAAAGCGCATTCGTGTCTTTTTTCGCTTCCTCTGACGATTAATTCGCGACCGCTTGCCTTTGTCTCTTTGCTCACGTCACGCTTCCTCGCCAGCCAACCGGTGGAATCTCACCGCATCAAACAAACGAGGTACTGCCTTTCACTCGGTGCCGCGCAGGGCAATATTACAACCGTAAAAATCACAGCTCACCGCTTCAACGACCGAAGCACACTAAAATCAATACTGAGTTATTAACCTAACTCCACACAAGAAAAATCCAATAACTAAATTTTCGGCACAGAACGCTACGCCACCGATTCTCCTTTCTTTCATCATTTCTTTTATAACCACAAGAGACTCACCCATCTTTCATAATTAGTAATTAATTATTTTAATGAAATCCTCTTGAACAATCTCCATCATTTCAAGTGTCGCTTTATCCAGGGTTCTATAATTAAATTCCTTTATTAATTAAAAATCTAGATTCCCTCACACCCCCAAAATCACTCATTAAATCTCTCCTAGGGTTCCTAAATTCCCTAATTTGCTTTTATTTTCTTTCTTAAAATGATGCTTCTGAAATTTTGTAGTTACTTAAATGAAGATTCTTTTAGCTTTTTCCCCAATGTCCCTTACTTTCCAAAATCTAAGTTTCCTTCCATTTATGTTTCATATTTTCATTTTATATTATTTAATCATCTTTTCCCCTTTTTTTTCTTCCCACTTTTTATTTATTAGTATTATGATAAAGTTTTTTTGTTAAACCCTCATATGATAAAAAGCACTTATCATTCTTTCATATATAGACAAACATTTTTTATTTTATTAATTAATTATTATTTATTTAATTCATAGTTTTTAATACTCCTTCAAAAATTTAAGTCCCCTTTATAATTTAGACGCCAAGGGTTTTTACTTAAATTAACTCCTTGATTACTCTTACCCCCATTACCTTTTTAGAAAATTTTAATTTGCTCTAGGTGGGTGTTAGCTTCACGCTTCAGGTTCACTTTTAGAGGATCTTCTTAGGGCCAATCAAATTATCTTTAGGGACGCTTTATTCTAGGTTTGATTTGGAACAGGAGACAAATTAAGTAGGGGGTCGCTTTTAAGAATTATCATGTGCCAAGGTCTTCAAGGTAGTCTAGGCGTTTCATCATCATCATCAAAGCGACGCGTTCTTCAGACGCACTACTGCGTCTTTTCCAAGGGTGCCACTCATTTGATCGCTTCGCCGCGCTGACGCGTTCTTTCGTGACGCAATTACCGCGGCTCCAAGGGTGCCACTACGACTTTGTAATTTTGCGCCGACGCGTCTTCAGGATGCACCACGGCTCCAAGGGTGCCACCCGCTGGTTGACTGACAGATTCCTAAAACCCGTGGAGTCAACACTGTGTGACCTTGTGGGAGACTAAGGGTCGGGAATAAGGTCACTATCATGCCTCCTTAGAATCATCGAGCGATCACGGCAGTCAGCCTCACTTATTGTCAGGATCCCTCGAATCAGGTAATCACGTTAATCTACGCTCGGTTACCGGGAGTGCTAGTAGGTCGTGGTAGAGCTGCGTCCACACCTCTCCCTCAAACTCTCTCGATCTCGTGTGGCCCCTTTACTCCATATGTGAGCACGGGTTAAGTAAGCTATCGTCAGACCGCATCATCAACCATCATGTCGATCATGTCACAACATATCATAATCAATAGTACATCATCAAAAGGAAACAATATCATCATAAATGAAATAACTCAAATACCCCACTCCCCGACTCAATCCCAGTCCATGGAGTTCCACCGATGCCTCTCGGCATCTCTCCGTGTCCGACACCTACACACTCAAAGAACCGAGTCACAGACTGCTCATCTACACCAAGGTAGTAAAAACATCCTGTCATATAACTCAATGCATCATAATGAAAGAAAAGTTTTATCATATAAAGTTTTTTGTAAGACCTTAACCTTTGGTTTTTAGCTTGGTACTAATGATTTATTTGTTTTATTATTAATTCAGCATCACCATAGACTTCCAAGTTTTTAATTTTCAACTTCCTGACAACTTCTAATCCTAAGACCAGAGCTTCATATTCGCACGCATTGTTGGTGTAATTGATGTCCCACTATAACCTGTAAGAGAAAGGAATAACAAACTCATCTCTGGGTGCCACAAAAAGCACTCCAACCCTTGCTCCTTCGCATGATGAAGCACCATCAAAATACATTTTCCAAATTCCAGTACTATATACATATTTATTTTCTTTTCTAGATTTTCTTTTTCTGTACAATATTTTTCTATACATTCATCTAAATCATCATCTATCGATAAAATACAATTTCCAAAATCTTGATCTGCGGTATAAACAAGATAAATTTTTGGATTCAACAGATCACTTACTATAAATGCTATCCTTGTTTCTCTATACAAGAGGGTGAACTGTCCGCTGAAAACTAGGATTGTAGCATATGTCATATATAGTTGGAGGGATCCTCCAGTTTTAACACCCTAATACCTGGATAACAACATACCATACTTTGGAGGTATATCAACAACAACCACATCCATCATAACACTTTTTATAGGAATTTGCGCAAGATTAACCACTAAATCTTTAATCGTACCCATACATTTCACTTTTCTCGAATCAAAAGAATATAGATCTTCGTATGGTCGAGTAATTTCGAGACAGATTATATCTATAATACCTTTGGGCATCATATTGTGAGAAGGTCCAGAATCCAACGTGTAATTATGAAGCAGATAATCATGTACAATTAGCATAATATAAAAGGGAGCGATGATATCTCTGGCACCTTTGAAGTGCGGACCAAAGATTATATTTGGTTTATCATCTTCCAAATTTATAAAGTTAGTTTGACTTTCAGAATCTAAAATTTTTATCATTTTGGAAATTTGTTTCTTGTATGTAGGGTTTTTTTCTAGTTCGACTAGAGGTACATGGATCTTGATTTTATTAATCTCATTCTCTATATTAAAAGTTCCCGTTGTCCTTTCAGATTCTCTAGTTTGATTTTCTATTTCCATTTTTATTTATTTATGAATGTGTGTTTCTTTTGTTTCAGCTGTTTTTGTTTCTTCCATGGGAATTTCCGTTGTTCTTATATTAATAACTAGTGTTTCTACTGGCTTTGTCTTGGTAGACTTTGTGTCAGCAACCTTGGTTTTAACAGTCTATATTTCAGCAGCTTTTGGAGCTGCCTCGTCTGTTTCCCTTCTCGACAATTTTTTTTTCGGTGGGGAAGTTGTGACATTTTTGTTTCTAGGCCTTAGATTATATTTGTGTTGGAGCTCAGCCATTATATTATCAATGATTCCTTGATAAGAAAAATAATTTTTAATATTCATACTCGCATCGTTATTATACCAACCTTCTGTGTTTAGAGATTTTTCATAATCTTCTCTTGTCAAATAAAGTTCTTGACAGTCATCACCAAGATTATTGATATCTTCTTCTAACTCCTCAAAATTAGTAGGTCTTCTCCTCCTATAAATTTTTTATTCTTAAAGGGGGATTGAATATTTTTGTTCTTCATTCTTAATTTGTCTTTGTTGTATTTGAGGGTTAGGATTCCTTCTAAAATCCTTTCTAGGGAACTGATCATTCTTTGACTGGTCTAATTCCATTCTCGAAATTTTATTCCACAATTCCTTGATTATTTTAGCCATGTCGTCCATCATGTCTTCAGAGGACTTCCCAAATCCGAAGGGTCCTACTTGTTTCATGAAGCATCTGGTTTCTTTATTTCCCATTTCAAATTTAGATTTTAACTTTCCTGATGCCATCATATTTGATTCAATTTCTACAGCATCATCCTACATTTTGGTGAGATCGACAAATCTCCTTTATTCTAATAATAGAGTGAAATCTGGATCAAAATCCCCAACAAAAGTTACTTTCGCTGCAAGTTGGGAAGGTTTAACTTCAGCAGGAATCTTATTATATAATTTATTAAATATTTGAGTAAACTCAAGAACTGATTCCGAATTTTTCTTTCTTAAGGCTCCAAACTCAGTTAAATAATAAATATGACATTTTATTTCTCCCCATTGTCCGATAAAGGCACTTTCTAACTCGTCATATGATCCTATGGAATCTGCTAGAAGTCCTCGGAACCAGGCTCTCACCTCTCCTTCGAAAGTTTGAACTAGGAGTCTTGAAGAAACATCCTTGTGCTCAAGGCCAAGGATATCAGTGAATTGATGAAATATTTTATATGCTCTGTCGTGGTTAAATCTCCCTCTCCGTTGAACTTTGGTAAACTTTTCATACAATTTTCAGGTAAATCATAGAGGGGAACTAGAAGAACCAAAGGACCATATATAGCTACTACTTTAGAAAAAATTCTAGGAAATGGGGGTGGTTTTTGACCACCTGCTCCTCTTCCTACACCACCTCTGACACCACCTCCTCTGGCCGAAGCCATTGATAATTTGAGGGATGAAGCTTTGAGATTGAAAAGGTGTTTTTCAGAAAAGTGTAGTGACTTTTCAGTACCCTCGGGATGAAGAAAAAAACATTCATGAGACTTATGGTTAGGAGACTAAAAATAAGAAAAGATGGGAATACGGAAATATGAGCTAGATTCTTCAAACTTGTAGGATGTATACATAGGAGAACCAACAAGAGTCAAGTATGGGTAATAAATATATTCCTCAGAGATTTGAGAGGTTGGAAACTTGTCAAATTTAATCTCGAAAGAAAACAACTCTAGTTTTAGGGTTTCGACTTCAAGTTTATCAGAAGATGTTTCACCGAAAAGGGGTTGGATAGGAACTTCTTGTGAAGTTAATGGTTCCAATAAAATTTTAGTATTTGATTTGGTTTGATAAACCTTACTTGCTGACACAATAGTCTGTTTAAGGTATCCCCTTGATTTCAAAAGTTTCTTAGGCTCAGATACAGGCGAGGTTTTCTTATCGTCTGGATTCTTTTTGGTATTATTTTTACCGAATTCCAATTTATCAATTGTGGAGTCGCCAAGTTAAAAATAAAGCCTTATAATGTGTTAAATCTTTGTTCACTATCAAAGAAAGAAACTTACCAATGTCATTCTCCTAGGGAAAAATAACTTTGTTTCTCCGTCCCCGACAATGGTGCCAAAAATATGTTGTTCCCGAGTTTATACTTAAGGCTCATAGCATAATGTCAGGCATCACAAAATAAAGAGAGTTGTAATATTTGGTTTTTTCTATTTTAGTTATATGAGAAAAGTTCCTAAAATGAATTAATGATATAACAACTCAATTGTCGTTTTTCATATCTGAGTTAAATTTGAAAATAATGAATGTAATTAGAGAAAAACATAAAGCTGTTAGACAAAGAAAGGCATCAATCACAGAAGAATATCACTCTTCTACAAAAGAAAAAAATAGATGGGTAACCTTTAATGAAGCATTAAATGTAGCAATATAATTAACTCACAGGTATTTTATTTGCTAATAGAAAATATAGAGGAAAATCTATTAGCTATGAGTTAACTAAATGAAATATATAACCACAGTAGAAGTTGTACTAAATTGCGACTAGGCATTCATTAAGGAAATATAGAAAAAGATGTTGAAATGTGTAAATCCGGTAGACATAACTCAAACTGGATGAAATATGGAATCTCTGGTCTACACTTGTATTAATTCTTGATGATGAGAGTTTTTCTCAATTACAACTGGAAATAAGCAGCATATTTTTAGTATTTTGAAAATATATTTATACGAAAGGTTCTCAACCCTAGGCGGTTGGAATTCTCGTTATTCCTAGATAGTAATGGTTACAAAATAAAAACCTGAACCATTTCACTTGGTTCTTTTCTATCTCTCTCTCATGCTGATAGAACAAGTATGCATATGTTACTTCATTTATTCTTTAAAGTACTTCCTTCATATTTCTCGAGACATTTGACGTACCTACTTAGGAATTGTACTAATAGTCTAGAAGGTTTTGTATCTTTTTCCTAAAAAAGATACAACTTTTTTTGTAATTGTGGAAACCTATCTTCTATCCTTTTATCTTCAGAAGTCATTGACTGTAACTATAAATTTGGCTTTATCAACCATATATCTATTTGAGCGATGTCAACCTTCTTTAACTGTGAAATTTCAATCTCCGCTTCCTTTAATATTTCTTTGATGTCAAGTTGATGTTTTACAATGTTGATTTGTCCTAGTATTTCAGAACAATCATCCTTTCCAATGCCTAGTGATTCTTTATTTAGCAAATCAAAAACCTCTTCACAATCCTTGTTTAATTGTTTGGCCATTCTTTTACTCTCGGCTATATTGGCCTCCCATGTCTTCAATATTATATCCCCTCTGACTTGTTCTACAACAATCAATCTAGGAGTTACAGGTACTTCTTCTCTAGCTGATGACACGACTGCTTTTTGAAAAGTCAGTAGACTCTCTTTCTTTGAAACCAATATTATCTAATGATTGATTTACTTCATGAAAATGATTTTGGATGATATATACCTTGGCCAAAAGGCTTTGTTGTGTTATTTCCAATTTCTTTAGCACTTTCGATGCTTGAGCTTGGAACATTGTTATATCCATAACCATTTTCTCAGTGGAACTTACCTTGTCTTGTAATTGTTTAACCAACTCATCTTGTTGGACAAGACTGGACTTGAGAAGTTGGATTTGTTGTCTATCAGTAGCTCTAGCCTATTCAAGTCCTTTATTGACATCATCTATGATATTATTATTTGTATTCCTTATTTGATCTTGCAACTGAATTATCATTTGATTCCTCTGCTTCAGCCTTTCTTTCATATTATCAACTGAGAATAAGTTGGTTGTTGCAAAATATCCCAAAGAGCCTGCTACATTTGTAGCAAATTATTCGTCTTCTAGATTTTGTCCATCCAATAATACTCTATGCTTTTTGACGATTTATCCTTCTTTCTAGTGCATTTCTTTCTTCACCACAACTTTCCTTTTCTTACTGAAAAGGAAATCAGTAGGAGGTATTTCTTCAATAGGGATAGGCATGATATATCCTATGAATATTACCTCTGCATTAGGCTTTCCTCTGGTGAATTGTAATGGTGTGACAACCTCAATGGGGCTTCCGATTTATGTGGATAATTGTTTTCCAGCTTCATTTGTAGTTGATTTCTCTGGTGAAGACTATGGCCTATCTTCTCCTTTCTTTATTAGTGTCTCTTCTTGAATTTTGGTCGGTTTATTTGATAACTCTGTTGCCATAGTATCTTCTTTCTAAGTTGAGACCTCATGTTTCTCTAAGTTTTCCAGGAATTCTTGTTTAGTAGAGATTCCGACTTCTGGATTTTGGGTATCTTTTTGTTGTGTATCTAAAGACTTTGGGTTTTCCACTTGTAATACTTTAGGAAGACTACTTCTTTGATTCTTTTGGAAATTCTAAAACTCAACCATTTCACAAGGTGGTAGAGCTTGAACTTGGCTCATAACTTCTTGGTAAGATCTTACCCCTCGAAACATTTCGTCCTGAGGGGACTCGTGATGTTCATATTTTTTTGGATTGAAATTGGCCATATGATTACCCACGACATTTTGTGGGTCGTGTTTCTTGAATTCAATGTTAACCAGTTTTATTTATTTTAAGGCTACAACCTCCACTCTAGAATGGCCGAAATCTAACAAAGACAATGCACCAATCTGTAAGGGAAAAGATGGCCATAACATTTTTTTCACTTCTTTAAGTTATTTTCTAATCTCGCCGAGTAAAGTTTGTCGTGCGACCTCGTGGCACACCATTCGGTCTGGTATAAATTTTGGTAGATCATAGGGGGGAACTGAATAACTAAAAACTGTGATATAAGAGAAGTGTTCCTCAATGTACCAATCTGACACCTTATCTAGGTTAGCTGCAACTGCATCTGAAATTCTAGGAGGTGAGTGACCAAAACTAGTAGTGTGCATCGACACCGCTACCTAGTTACATATTTCATAAAAGGAATCCTTCATCTTATCTTCCCAAATATTTGAATGATAAACATGAATTGGTTCTACACTATCTGGAGTGCAATTCCATCCCATCAGCAAGAAAGGCATCATGAAATAGATGGCATCTATAATATAAGATGACATGAATAATGATGTTGGTTTTCATTTGGATTTCTTTGTTTGGTATTCTGTGATTTCACTAGCCAGACTGTCCAACAATATCTTGGCCCAGTCGAAAGAAACCCCTTTCGCCACTGTGTGTGTAATGGGTACCCATGGTATAAATAAATGGGTTGTCTTCTCTTTTCCATAGAGTCTACATATTAGCATGGCTATATACATGAACTGTGGTTATAGCGATGAGATTGAATATATGGCATTAGAATCGGATATGAACTTTTTGGGGCTTGAGCACTAGTCCTTGATCAAGTTGAAAAGACTCTTTCCATATTGATCACGCTCATTCTTATTAAAATTCACTAGAAAAATGACATTATAAATGAAGTTTGATGTTGCAAAAAATTTGTACATCACCTGTATGTGTTCTGACTGAAATGAACCAATAGCTACCTTCTGAGAGTTCAATATAGTTCTACTTGGGATATCTAAATGATCCAGTGCCCATCCAATCACGTCAGTGTATGGTAAAAGGCTCGGCCCTGTTACTACCTTATGTAGCTCCACTTGAGCGATAATATTATATTTGGTAGACAAGTTATCCTTTTCATTGTCACTTGAATCATCAGGGCAGTTTACCAGTTCATCTTGTAGAGTGTTGAATACATGCGTCCAAGTCTTAACTGTGTTTATACTTCTAGGCGAAGTATAATAAATAACATGTATGTTCTGGCTGAAACTTTTTCCAGTTGCTTTAGGCACTTTCCGTGGAGCCATGGTATCAAATCTCAGAGTTCTATTACCTGTTACAGAGAATGAAAATGAAGAAAAATAGTTATTTCACTAAGCCAACTCTATGAAAACAAGAATGCAATTCAGAACTAAAAAAACTTTTTTTCCTTAAACGCATAAACCATGCGTATACCTTCACTGAAAACGCATTTAATTTATTTAATAAAAATATCCAGGCGTTAAAATCGGATCTTATTTGAAATCATTTCCCTAAATCAGTTATTAATGTCATTAATGGTCGACACCTCATGATTTGGGAAAATCACAGAGAAAATTTGAATTTATTTTCCTTTCAAAACAATGTAAGTTTAACAGGAAATAAGTTTGCTTAATGTATTAATAAATCAAGCTTATCCTTTTAATTAGTCGTTTATAACATTAATCCATTTCAGGATTTCGGATCTCATGTTACCCTGTGTAATATCCCTAAGGCCTAACCCAATTGCAAATATAAATACAAATGTATGTAAGATGGTGAGTTGATTTGATATCATTTTGGTATGCACATTTCATGGCATAGTGCACACATGTATTGCGCAGTAAAATGAGGAAGCGTGCACATTTTGGGATACCATGCGCAACATCTTAAGTGAGTGCAATGTAGAGGCCAGGGAGCCTTGTGTATCTGATATGTTTTATAGGCTGGTGAGCCAGTATCATAATCTAGGATTCTTATATTTTGATTAGGCTAGAGAGCCTAGATGTGAAAGGCCAGTGCACCTATTTTTGTACATATCTCATATTTAATATAAGATACATCGATGTGCGTAGAACGACCATGATAAAAGAGATGGAAGACTAAACTCCACTAGTTAGCGAAAGGAAGGGGCTAATTTAAGCAATATTATATTAATATTTCTTAAATCATAAACTATGGATAATTATGTTATCCTATGTTCTAAGTTGGGGCCAAGTGGGCCAAAGTAGCTTAGAACATGAAAAGTGTCATGTTGGGGGAATGCATACATATTGTTGGACTTAGTTCATTTTTGGGAAATCTCCATCATTCAGACCATCATATTTCTCATGAATGATCCATCACTGAGATATACAATCAATCATCCATGAATATTGGCAGCCATTGAGCTATCATTTGTATCTTCATGAATTTACCTAAACTCGTATCTAGAGCCTTCGGTTGGGTAACTGTTAGCTTGGGAGAGGGATTCAAGAAGAGGGTTGTCACACCCGTGGGATATTGAAGAGGTGGGTTGTCAGGCCCATGAGAAATTCTCCGGGTGAGAGAATTGTTGGGGATATATTTCCTGAAGGTGCTGAACTACAACTGCAGGGCTCTGAGACTTCCTATCCAGCTTGTTTCTTAAGCCCTAGAAGGAAAGTGGGGCAGCTGAGGGACTGTTGAGAAGAGAAGGGGAACACTTCATTGGGTGGGATAGGCATGTAGGGAATGAGGGATTGTAGGCTGTTAGTTGAGTGAGCACCTAAGATGGAGTCTTTCCTCTTGTTCATGAGCCTTTATCTTGGTTAGGAACCCCTTTACCCGGGTGGATTTTAGTCCCATCTCGGGGGTGACTCACTATTGAGAGTAATGAACAATGTGGTCTAAGGCTGGGAGGTTCATGGAAGGTCTTCACACAATTGGTGATATTATCACAAAGATAAGTGCCAATTTATGTGATTAATTTACATGTTGCATTGTTATTCACGTGTTATTTTTAGGGGTTTATCCTATGCGTGATTATAGCTGTCTATATGCCTATGGGTACTACATGTATATGTTACTTCTATTTCAGTGTGAATCCATGCACTTACATAGTGTATTTTTTTATTCATGTTTTATATATATTAAGCTTCCGCAAGGGTTCTGTGTGTGCATATGTTTTAATTGCATGCAGTTAGAAAATTATATGTGACATAACTTAGTTAGGATGCTAAGTAGGTTACAATACGTTCCACACAGAGAACGTATGTGTTCTCCGGTGTAGCGTGGCCCGACATGAATGGTAGGGAACGTTACAAATTGGTATCTGAGCATGAAAGAGTGTTATGGAGTAGCATGACCTAGCTTGTTGAAGGATGGGAATGTTACAAAGACGGCTTCAGAGCTAAGTAAAGAGTTTGAGGAGTGGCATGTCCTAGCCGGTGTGAGGCCAAGGATGTTACAAATTGGTATCAGAGCTTCAATTTTCAACACTGAGCCTGAATAGGCCAAGAAAGTTTAGTTGAAGAAAAATGTCACAGAGAACTTATTTTGAAGTGGCCAATTTTAAGTTGTAGAGCGTCCATGGAAAAAACAAAAGTAACAACAACTGGGTGAAAATGGGGAAAATCCCCAATTTATGTGGGTGAATTCATGAGAAAATGGAGAAATTCGGTCAAGTGATGAAATATTACTGATTTAATATTTGTCCTAGCAAATTTGAACTTGGAATTGGTCGAATTTGAAGTTACAGTGAAGCCATGACAGATGGAGTGGAATTCACGAGGATTTGATGCGCATAAAGGTGAATGTGCATAGGTGGGCACACTAAAAATGCATGATGCGCAGTGAAAAGCATGTGATAGTTAAAATTTGGCACTGCGCCACAAGATATTGGCATGTTGGTCCGCACGCTAAATTTC
Source organism: Picea sitchensis (assembly GCA_010110895.2). Lineage (NCBI taxonomy): Eukaryota > Viridiplantae > Streptophyta > Pinopsida > Pinales > Pinaceae > Picea > Picea sitchensis. The sequence continues at coordinate 33,183 of SNQJ01S0028787.1, forward strand.
ATTACCGTGCAAAAAATGTTAGCATGCAGGTGCGGGTGTGCGGGTGCGCGCACTAAATTTGGCATTGCACTAAATTTGGTGTGCGGGTGCGCGCACTAAATTTGGCATTGCACGGAGAACACACGCATAAGAAGGTGTTTGCGGTGCACACACACACATGGTTATGGTTCATGTGGTGTGCACAGTATTGTAAAGCACAGAGGAGTTTGGTTGGTGCACGCACAATATGAGTATAAGTTGTCTCACGACAGTGTAATCAATTGTGTGCGTAGATAATTGTGTGCAGTGGGGGAATATTGAACTTTGGCATGGTGCAATGCATAGAGAGAAATGCATGTGGAATATTAGTGCATGATACAAAAATTGTGCGCAACAGGAAATAGTGCAAGAAACAAAACTGTGCGTGGTATTTATTGGCGCACGACACAAAAGTGTGCGCATGTTCTTGGCGCGACAAAGAATTGATACATAATGGTTTTAAATTCCACGAAGAACAATTTAACTGTGATGTTTCAACACATGGAAAATACGATAGCACAAATTGAAACTTGTGCATGTGAAGTTGTTTGAAGGGGGAAGAACAACAGAAACGGTGAATGGTAAATTATAAGACCCAACTAGCTCCATGAAGCCATAACTTTCTGCTAAAGACTTAGAATTGAGCATGTGAGAAGGAGTTGGAAAGGTCTTGGATAGTGGAATATAATTATCCACTCAGAAAATTGATTGGGAATTCAATGTTTTAGGAAATCAGAAGAAATGCTTCTGACAAATTATTGAACCAAAATGGTTCATATTTTTCATAAAATTGCTGAAACAGTCAGTCTGACAAGTTTTGTTGGTTGCACATTTTGCAGAGTTAACAACAATGAGATCATATCAAGATGAGTTTAGAGTCCAAATTAATGGAATATGCACTAGGAAATTAAAACCAGGAAGATGAAGTCAGAGGGATGGATGTCCATTTGAGCATGGAAGGAACAAACTCCAATGGACATGGTGAATAAAGGGATGAAAACATAAATATGGCAGAGACCATTAAAAATTTACAGAAGGATGGTCAAAGCCATAAAGATGATAATGAAAGGATTATGAGAGCCAAGGAGCAATAGGATGACTTCAATATGAAGTTATTGGAGAGCTTGAATATAATAGAAAATAAATTGGATAAGGAGACTGGCTTGAGCAAATCGGGAAGTCATAAGTCTCATGATGAGAAAATAAAAACAAGAAGTGTTAGAAGGCATCACCACCATTCCATGAGGAATTCCAATAAGATATCACAAAACAGCTCAAGTCCATCGCCTATCAAAACATATGAGAGGTCTGGGGTGGATGAACTGTGAGGAGAAATGAGCAAAATCAACCCTCCTACATTTGATCATGAGCACAAGAAGGATGAATATGCAAAGACATGGTTGTTGGGCATGAGAAAGTATTTTCAATTGCATAATTATTCTTCTCATGCAGAGGGTAGAATTTCCATCTATCAACTCAAAGAAAAATCATCCATGTGGTGGGATCAGCTTCTGCAGGTGCAGCACATCAAAGAGAAAATTGTTACTTGGAGAAGATTCAAGAAGTATTTTGAGAAGAAATACTTGACTAAGAGATACTATGACAAGAAAATGAAAGATTTCTTTGAACTAAAGCTTGGGACTATGACAATTGAGGAATATGAGAGAAGGTTTCTAGAACTACTGAAGTATGTCTCTTTCTTCAAGGATGAGACAGTCAAAATTCAAAGGTATTTGAGTGGATTGCCATAATTCATCAGTGAAAAAATATAGTATGATGATCTCAAGACATTGGAGGAGACCATAACGCGAGCTAAATGCCTATATGATAAAAGGAAATCAAGGCCAACATTCCAAAAATCTTGGGAAGACAAAAATAAATTCAAGATGGATCAAAGGAAGAAGGGGTCTAAGCCACCATTCTTTAGAAATAGTCCACAGAGACAAAAACATCCTAAGGAACCTAGAATGATGGACACAGGAAGTCAAAGGCCAAGGCAACCACCTATTCAATGTTGGGGTTGTAAAGGGGATCATATGTTTAGACATTGTCCTCACAAAGGTGAAAAAGGGAGGATTGTTCATAATGTACAACAAGTTGAAATAGTGGAGGACATGGGAAGAAATATACCTAGGATCTATGCAGCCCTGGACAACAAGAAAGCATAATATCAATCACATATGATTGAAGTGGAAGGTATGATCAACAACCAAACCATTGCTATTTTAATTGATTCAGGAACTAGTCATAGTTATATAGATCCTAAGGTGGTGGAAATTTTGCATTTTCCAAGAAGCAAGCATAGGAAATATTGGTTGGTGCAACTGGCTACAGGGGACAAAAGGAAATTTAAAGAGATGGTTAAGTCATGTCTTATTGACATGAATGGATTGAACACCCAGGAAGATTTGAACATCTTTCCTTTAGGTTCCTATGACTGTCTAATTGGGATGGATTGGTTGGACCAACAACATGCCATCCTAGACTTCCATAAAGAAGCATTTATTTGCTTGGATGAGGAACGAAAACTAAGGAAAGTACATCAAATTCCCAGGGCAGTAGTCATCAAAGAGATTTCATCATTGTAGCTGAAGAAATGTTACAGAAAAGGGTGTAAAATATTTGCAGCTCATTTGGTGGAGACACCTAGAGATAAGGTGCCAAATTTGGAAGATTATGTAGTCCTGGAAGATTTTGAAGATGTTGCAAGATACCAGATATATAAAATATGAAGAACAGAAACGAAATGCTAGAAATAACAGAATAATAGTGAAATATCCAGCATAATCTTCACAATACACAGAAATGATATACGAAATAGCAACAGAAATAACACTT
>SNQJ01S0028787.1:41157-59317 GCA_010110895.2 Picea sitchensis
CAGGTCCATTTACATCACATATTCATACTTATGAGTTTTTCCATAGTCCTTGGCCAGTCCAGTTATATTTACAATCTGGGGGAAACAGGGTGTTACAATAACTAACATGGTGTACATAGATTTTATTGAATCCACAATTGATTTTGGTAAACTATAGAAAATGGTCAACAAACTTGTGGGTCATCTTAAGCCAAAAAAATATTAAAAATATTGTTGGATTGTCAAAATTCAGGATCTTGAAGACAAAGTGGTGGTATTTGGAATAAATTAGAAAAATGAGGAGGTTTGTAAAGAACCAATAAAAATAAATACTTAAAAATAGAATTCCTTCATTCTAAATTAGATTTTCCGAATGATAAACATATTTAAACAAGATAAGTGGTACTAGATTAAGAAGAAAATGATAATTTTGTTAATGGAATCTCCAAGTGGAGATTGTGGTATTTTCGGTTGGGCCTCATAATTAACAAGTTCAAAAATGGGAAGGAATAAAGAGTAGAATATGATTAAGCTATGATTCAACATTTTTCGAAACAAACATTGGAGACAATACAAAGATCTAATATGCATGATAAATATACACAGAAAATGGTAATGTACTTTTGAAGGGTAAAATATATGAAATTTGCAATAAAGTTTTGAGTTTAGAAGGAGGTTTGAAATTTAAAGAACATGAAGTAATTAAATTAAAAGAATTAAGATAAGAAAGAAATGTTATGATAAAGAATTATAGGAGCAATTATATGAAAAGGGAAAAAGTGAGTTGAAGACAATTAAAGAATTGAGAGACCGAAGAAATCTATGGATGAAGTTATAAAGAAAATGATAGGTAAAAAGTATTTGATTGGTGCAAATAATTTGATCTATGATTAAATTATGGTTAATGAATCATTTTAATTTTAATTTTGATTTTATTCAACAAAATAATGTACTAAGACAACATGTACAAATTGAAATAAAAAAACTTAGCTTAGAAATTAAAAAGAAGGTTGTAATAGAAGATGATGTTATCAAATTCTTGACCAACAAAATTAAAATTGACTTAGCTCTCCTAGGAATGATTTATTAAACAATGATGACAATGAATGTAACAAGACTTCATATAAAGAAAAATTTAATTTACATAGTTATAGAAGATGTAATGCAATTTATCAAGATACCGAGGATTTTATGAACAAGTTCAATCCTTTATATAAGTCCGGTTTATCTCCTCCATGGAAAAAAAGAGCGAAGATATTATGATGTATAAGTATATAATGGACATATGTTGAACTAAACAACTAGTACAAAAGAGTTCAAGGATATCACATCTCCTTTGTAGTAAACCTTCATATATAAAAGATAAAAATATGAACTATCATCCTTAATATTGAGAATTGAACTCTTTTCTTCAAAAAATATCAAACATTACCATAAACAACACAATAATATAAAGAACCCTTAAGGTAGTTTAACACCATCAAATAATCTTTATGTAAGGAATAACTCCACAATCCATGGTACCTACAAAAAAATACAACCAATATCTCTCATATGGTGATACTTAGTGTATTTATATTTTATCATGAGTATTCCTAGGTTTCTATGCCAACTATCCATTATTAATATATTATTTCCTCTTAATTACGTAATGAGACTATTTATTACCCAACAACTACCAATTAAGACTATTCCTTGATTATGACCAATTTACATTCATTATCCCTTTGGGTACCTCCCTAGGTATGTCATATTATCCTCCCTATTCATAGTACATTCCATCTCCTTCTCATGTTTAATCCTCGAAACATGGGAAAAATCCATACAAGATGACCTACTAATCAATGTAGCCAATTGGTACCATGCAAAATAATCCATTCATCTTAGTGAAATGTAGGAATGGGATCGAGATATGACCTTTCCTCCTTAGTCTTGATTTTGATTGTTCCTTGGGTGTCATGTTGTCATTGTGCTACTATGATATATCCATGCATTTTTTTTAGTTCTCCATGTTCCTCAATAGTAGTTTCTTTTTTGGTTCCACATTGATCCATAGTAATTTTTTTGATGCGTGTTCCCTTGCCTTGATGATTGTTGTTGGTCCAAATGGTGTGGGTGAAAATATTAAAATAGTTTAATTATTGGTTCTTGTTTATTTGACTCTTCAAAATGTGGTTATTTGAACATATAGAGTCTCATAAATGTACACCATTCTATGCAAGGAAAAATAAGAAAAATCTACGAGAAATAAGAGGAAAAGAGGTTGAAAGAATTTTTCAATGGAGGTTCACCAAGGATAAATTTTACCTATAAGAAATTTGAGATGATGATCTCTCTTATCAATAGAGAAAAGAATTTGATAAAAGAATTTGAAATATATGAAACAACTATTTTGTAGAACCCCATCCTCGATATCCCCTCCCATGAAGGAAGATTTTTCAAAGGCATCATCTTTGACATAGATTCGTCCATTCAAGAAAATTGTTTTAGCGAGAAGTTTTCAAGGATAAATCCAATAAAGAAAATTAAGGTCTCTACGATGTAAATTATTTCTTTGCAGAAGATCCTTCAAGGGATGGGATATTAGATATGTGGTTGTAAAAAATAATTGTTGCAAATATTGCAAAGCCTTCAATCAAATTCTATGTTAAGGACCATTACCTTGTTCAAAATACTTATAGGTAAAATATATAGTAGGAGAACCTTTCTTGAATAATTCTTTCAATTGAAAGTCATAAAGGTAAAATGTTTGGTTAATTTACTAAGATGAATATGTCCTTTTCTAGTATAGACTAGTACTTTACATTTAGTTTCTAAGATATATCTTTATTCTCAATGTGTAACTCAACATGTTCTATACAATTTGATAACAAAAAAGTTTGAAATATATATTAAGAGAAAGAAAACTAGTGTTATATAGTAAACTAAGAAAAATGTTTGCACTTTGTTTATAGATATAGCTATATATCTTCATTGTAGAACACATCAATTGACATTAGCACTATTTAATGTCTTGCTTTGAACTTCTTATTGTTGATACGGGTAATTGTGTTACCAAATGGATTGAGAGTGATGTCCTTGAATTATTATTGTTTTTTGGTTCAAAAGACGAAATTTGCACATACATTTTTTTTTTTAAGCAGATATCTATTAATAAAACATTATGAGAGTCTCACAAAATAACTAAGATAAATGTAATGTAGTAACCATCCATTTTCATTTTTAAAGATTATTGTTTTTAGTTACTATTACTTTTCACTGGTATTTTATATTTTATATGTGTAACAATGTTTTTTTATGACATCTATTAATAAAACATTTTTTCATTTCCACAAAAGAATTAAGATAAATGTAATATAGCACCCATCCATTTTAATTTTGAAAGATCATTATTTTTAGTGATTATTACTTTTCACTAATATTTTCTATGTGTGACAATTGTTTGTATGATTAATGAGAAATCCAATACATGTAAATGTCATTTATTTCTTACACAATAATTAGAAATTCAATTATGAAATTCTTCCTTATATTAAATAATTTAGATTAATGCTTCTGTTATTGTAAATATATAATTGAGGCTTGATGAAAAGATATTTATAATTAAAAAAACTTATAATTATGAATATATGAATAGAGAGTAGTTGCAGATGATGTAAAACTCATTTTAGATGATGTCTAACTTGTTTTACCAGTTTTTCAGCATATAGATTAAATGTAATAAAAAATTAATTAAAAATTTTGAGTTTTAAAAATTTAAAATCTAATTATAAAAGAACCATTAATTACAAAAGAACCATTATTGTATTCCAAAAATGTGAATGAAAATGAAAAAGTACCTATATTGAATTATGATATTTATCGTATACTTATTGGAGATGGGCACAATTAATCACCTTTTAATTTAAAATGTTTACTTTTTAACATTTACCTAATCATATTAAGAAATTACTGTAGCACCATATGATTGTCAAGTTTAAATGATTAACCTTTGGGATTACCATGTTTGAATGATTAACCTTTGAGCTTACCATGTTTAAGTGTTTCATTTTCTGCATGAGTGTGGAGTGTTTCATTCCCCAACCTCTGTGTCTTCTCCGTCTTCCTCTCTGAATAGTTGACTCTGAATAGTTGGAGAAAGCGCTCACGGCACTCATTTCTGCGTCGAGAGATATTAGGTCGAGAGTCCAAACTGAATCGTTCATTTATTTATTCCTACCTAGCTCGTTCTATCCAACTTCCTGATGTTTCCATCGCGGTGTGGGGATATGATGTAGTTCAACAACCATGCTATGGAACAGATATCGCAGGCCAACAACTCCCCTATTGTGACTTTGGTGCTAACGATTTGGATGGCGTTTCCAAAATAAGAATAAGGCAACGGGTATCAATCTCGGTCAACAGATCACTACGATCTTGAAGGTCGTTGACTCGTAGTTACTGTTTTCAGAATTTTCCTTTAGCCTTTCAGCATTTACCAATCATAAATTATATGATTGTGCTAGTGAATACTAAAGTTAAAAATTAAAAGTGCAAAATTTAATTACAAAAGTACAACTATTGGATTCCAAAAGTGTGAATGAGAGTGCACAAATACCAATATTGAATATATATTGAATTCTAATATTGAATACTAAAGTTAAAATTTAAATTACCAAAATGCAAAAATTCAATTAATTTTACATCTTTTCATTTATTTTGCATTTAAGAGGTGGCAAGATAACCATGGTCAAAGAAATCTTCATATGCGATTCTCCATTTCCATTTTATTCAGGAAATTCAACGATCCTCCTTATATTGAATAAGAGAAATCTTCTTTGTTCATTTCAATTTGGGGTTTATGTTTTTTCCCCATAAACCTCTCAATCTATGATTTTCATTTAGTTGAGTTGTGTTTATGATGCCAAACAAACTTACATAAGAGATGTAATTCACACAGCCACACATTATTATGAATCTAAGTGATGGAGTCCACAAGGCAACAACAAATGTTTTTTAAATCGTAGACATATTTGGTGTTACTTTCACCTAGTTATATGGTCTCAAAATACTAATCGAACATATTAACTAGCATATAATTTATGACTGATAAACACCGAAAGGATAAAGGAAAATTCTGAAAACAATAACTACGAGCCAACGACCTTCAAGCTCGCAGTGATCTGCCGACCGAGATTGATACCCGTTGCCTTATTCTTATTTCGGCAACGCCATCCAAGTTGTTAGCAGCAAAGTCACAACAGGGGATTTGTTGGCCTACGATATCTGTTCTGCAGCATGGTTGTTGAATTACATCATATCGCCACACCGCGATGGAAACATTAGGAAGTTGGATAGAACGAGCTAGGTAGGAACAAATAAATGAACGATTCAGTTTGGACTCTCGACCTAAGATCTCTCGACGCAGAAATGAGTGACCTGAGTGCTTTCTCTAACTATTCAGAGAGGAAGACGGAGAAGACACAGAGGCTGGGGAATGAAACACTCCACGCTCATGTAGAAAAGGAAACGCTTAAACATGGTAAACTCAAAGGTTAATCATTAAAACATGGTAATCCCAAAGGTTAATCATTTAAACGTGGCAATCATATGGTGCTACAGTAATTTCTTAATATGATTAGGTAAACATCTTAACTCATGCATTCAAAAATACAATAAAGTTATGAAGAATAAATCACATTCATTCATTTGAGAGGACGACTAGGAATATGCCAGCATCTTCAATTGTTACCCATCAGATTGGAATTTTAAATTAAAAGGTGATTAATTGTGCCCATCTCCAATAGATATACGCCTTTCGACGTAATTAAATATATATAAAAAAAAAAACTAAATTTAATGCAATTTAAAGTATCATATTTTCTATTTAATAAAATGAATGAAACAAAAATCAAAATCTTAATCATCCTTAAACTTCAAACATAGTGATTAAATTTCAAGCATAGTAATAGTGAATAGAATTGATTTAAAATTTACTCTTCTCTTCTCATTTTTCATGATTTACATAGTAATAGTGAATAGAATAGAATTGATTTAAAATTTATTCTTTTCTTCTCATTTTTCATGAGTTACATAAAAAAATTGTGAAATATTGTGTGTCAACCTCATGTTAAACATTAAAAAAACTATACATTTCTCATATTATGATATTAAAATGTAGAAAACAACTTTATATGATGTAATACAATACAATATTCAATATTCAAAGCTGATGTTGAGAAATATTATTCAAATATTGAATGAGGTTGGTGGGATAAACATAGAAACTTGCTAATGGTTGTCCATAGAGTCTTAGTTGAAAAACTTTTATACCCTGAAAATATGTATGGAATTGAAATGGGAGGTAATTGAAATGAAAGGTATCTAATTGGCTCAGAACTGTTTTGGGAACTTCACAGTTTTTTGGGAGCTTCAACATCAAGGAAATGGGAGCTTGGAAACTAGTTTCCAAAAGATAGAGCTTTAAATTAAAATTATATTTTTGGTATTAATAAGTACCATCCATATTATTAAATTAAAATGTAAATATTATTATTGCATTATTACAAACACATAATTTATTACAAATATTTTTATTATATTTACTCAAAATATCACTATAAAAAACAAAAACTAAACTACATTTAAAGATTATTTCAAAAATTATTTAAATACACATTTTAATAATAGTCACTTTATATAGTTGTGGATATGAAAAACTTTTAATTCATGTATGTTTCCCTTCAACCCAAGACTAAACATGAAATTCAAATAATTCAATACCATGTCTCGTAACCATTTTCTCTAGTCTTCTACCAATCTTATCCAAGTTCCGAGTTCCCATGTTCCGGAAACTCTAATGCACCATAGGATGTAATGGTATTTTTAGCTTATATATTTGTATTAATTTGATAGGAGAATCATTTAGTTTCACCATAGGAGGTAATGGTATTTTAATCTTATATATTTGTCTTAATTTGATAGGAGAATCATTTAGTTTGAAATTTATAGAAAGAAAAACAAAATAAAAAAAACCAACTTATCTATTTGTATCTCATATTTTAATTGAAACATATAAAAAAGTAGGTACAAATCTTTATAAGTGCAAACCTTTCCTTTTTAATAAGTTTTAGAGTTCAAAATATTAGAGTGGACATATACAATTTTCATTTACTTAGTTTTTTATTATTATTTAAGAGTGATAAGTTGAATTTAGGCACTGAATCACATATCTACCTAGGTAAATATATTGAATTGTAAAATACACATCTATCCCCAATAATTCTATTAAAAAATTACTTTCAAAAACACCTTCCCAAATTCTTGATTGAAACGTTAACAATATATTGAAATGTTGATGGTTGTGAAAAGTTGATTCTGGTTTTTGTGAGATAGAATAGCTAATTCACATATATTCAAACCGCACTCAACGTACATGGTCGTTACACGTGGGTAATTCTTGATCATCATTCTCATTATGAATGTTGATTCTGAAAAAGGCACCAACCAACGACGATCCAAGTGCATTAGTATTAGCAAAAGCTCTGGTACTGAAATTCTCCCACCACTGGGTGTAGCATCCCCAACCACCCATAAGCCAGGGCATGCTACCTTTAAGCATGCCCTTGGACTTTGTACTTTTACAGATACCTTCTTTAATAATAAGAACACATAAAATACAAGATTTAGTGATTTGCACAACATTATACAACAATCATGCATAATGTAAGATTTAGTTAAACAATAATTAAAATACACAGTGAAATACATTCATACACATATAATAATATCACAATAGAGAGCACTTATCTTTATAAAAAGGTGACACCAAGAGGATGCAGACCAAGGACGCTCCATCCAACCGTAGACACTACTATTCCAAATATCAACAATAGTGTCACCCCCGAGCCATGGCTTTGAATCCACAAGGACGGTTCCAGAGTGTACTTGGGTTCCCAAACCAGTCAAATCTCAAGCTCTCATAGGTTTCCCAGTACCCACAACAATCCATGTACCCATATCTCTTCTACCTAGCCTGTACCGCCCAAGAGAATGGACCTCCACCCTTCTCTGCCACACAGTCCCTCAGGCAATCCCTCTCCTTTTATTTTGGGGCCTCTAGCACAACTGGTCCAAAATCTCAATGCTGGAACTCACAAGACTTGCAGTTGTGAGAAATCCATGGAACATGCCAATGCATCTTAGACATGCAAGCCCCAAGTCATGGTTGCATTGAATGAGTGACCATTACACCCAACTATCCCATGTCCAATTCTCAACAGTTCCTTTCCCTTTCCAAGCCAAGACCCAGGTGAGGATGGATCAATGGATGGGTAAGTGAGTGCATGGAATGACGTGAGGGAAGGAATGGTATGAAATGCAGAAGGGAAAGAGTGGATCATCCAATGACCAACGACCATCGACCAATGAAAAACCCCACAATTAGACCAGGGATGGGTTTAAGTATCTCTCGTGGGGAATCAAGAACCTCATGGCCTTCCCCAAGAAGCTCATGTAATTGATCTCCTTCCTTAGACAAAAAAGGGTAATTAAAATAGGAATAAACACTTATCCCCACAAGCCCCCTCTCTTGTAGAATCATAGCCCCCTATAACTCTAGTCTTTGTCTATCTAGGAGCCAACGATGTGTTTATTATTAATGATGATTAAAAAATTACATTTCTTGGGCACACTCGCCTTTTAATAATTGTTTTGGCACTCTGGCCTCTAAGAATTGTAACAATACATTATTTAAAATGGGGATTCAAAATCTAGGGTGTTACATCCCCTCCCCATTATTTTGGCATTATCCTCAGTGCATATACAAAATAGAGATCAAAATCTCAAATTTATTCAAAACGATGTGGGTATTCTACCTGCATGGCATCTTCAGGACCGTAGCAGGTCCACTAAACTTTTACCAAGTCTATAACTTGATTCTAGAGCATTTTGACTTTTTTGTCCAATACTTGCACTGACTGAACCTAAAAATCTCCCTCTGTCTCTACCTGAATCAGACGCCGATCAATAACATGGTTAGGATCATGTACATATTTATTTAGTAAAGAGACATGAAATACATTGTGCACATTCATGGAATCACACAATCCAAGCATGTATGCAGATAGACCTATTATGTCCAATGTTTTAAATGGACCACACAATCTCACTGCCAGCTTTGTACAGCTACCAAATTTCAAAGAGATTTTCTTGGGCTTCACTTTAAAAATTACATGCTCCCCTACTTTAAATTGTCTAGCTGTCATGTTCTTGTCTGCATAAAATTTATGTCTATCCTAATATGCCTTTAAATTCTACTTGATCTTGACCACCTAGTCTTCCATGTCCTTAAGCAACTCTAGTCCAAGTACCACTCTATGTGTTGGGTTGTCCCAGCTTAATGGAGTATCGCATTTCCTACCGTGCAAGGCTTCAATTGGGCTCATTCTCAATGAATCTTGATAACCATTATTATATGAAAACTCAACCAAGTGTAAGTAATCTTCCCACTTAGATGGCTTATCCATCACATACATTCTCAACATGTCTTCAATTATTCGATTGACTCTCTCTGTTTGTCCATTTGTCTGGGGATGATATGTTGTATTAAAGTTTATATTTGTGCCAAATTCTCTAAACAATCCCCTCCAGAAATTGGAGGTAAAATTCGTATCTCTGTCCGAGATGATTGTCCTAGGTATCCCATGCAACCTAGCAATTTCCTTCATGAAATTTGTTGCAATATTAGCCGCTATATGTGTTGTCTTCATAGGCACAAAATGAGAAACGTTTGTTAATTTTTAAACAACCACCATGATTGAATCATGTTTATTATTTGTTTTGGGTAATCCTATAATGAAATCCATGGTGATCACTTCCCATTTCTTCTTCTGGGATTGGCAATGGATGCAGCAAACCCGCTGGGTGCCTATGCTCAACCTTCACCTCTTGACATTCCATACATCGAGCGATGTAATCAACAACATCCTTCTTCATTCATGGCGAAAAGAACTGACTTCTTACTGTTGTAATTTTTTTTTGGTAACCAAGATGTCCAGCATAAGGAACATCATGCATTTCCTTCAGTACCAAATTCCTCAGTTCTCTAGAACTAGGAACATAGATTCAATTTTTATGCATGAGTAGTTTGTCTTCCTTTATCTCATACTCCTTTATTTTCTGTTGTACATCTCCTTGTTGTAAGCTTTCCTTTACCTGTAGCTAATGTTGGTCTGTAACAATACAATCTAAAATTCTTCTCTTCAAGTTTGATTGATGCATACTCACAATAGTAGCATGCATGATATGCACTTTTATACTAAGCACATCGACAACTTTATTCTCCTTTCCCTTGATATGCTTGATATCAAAGTCATATTCACTTAACAATTCCATCCATCTTGTTTTCCTAGCATTGAAGGTTGGTTGTTCAAAAAGATACTTCAGGCCAATGTGGTTTGTCCTTAATTTGAATTTCTTCCCCATGAGATAATGCCTCCACATCCTCAAGGCATGAACAATGGCAACAAGTTCCAAGTCATGGGTGGCACAGTTCCTCTCATGTTTCTTAAGCTTTCTCGACTCATATCCAATGACATGTCCATTATGCATGAGGACTCCCCCAAGTCCTTCCTTACATGTGTTTGTACATACGGCAAAAATTTCATTTGGGTCAACAATATTTAACACTGGTGCACTAGTAAATAATTCCTTCAACGGATTAAAATTATTTTCACACTTGAGTTTTCATTCAAATTTAGTTCCCTTCATTTGAAAATAAGTGATGGGATGATAAATCTTAGAGAACCCTACTATGAAGCTTCTGTAGTAGCCAACTAATCCCATAACATATCTGACGTCTGACACATTTCTTGGTGTTGGCCATCCTCTAATGGCTTCGATATTCTCTGGATCTATTGCTATGCCCTGCTCTGAAATAATGTGTCCCAAGTAATTGATGTGATTTTGATAGAAATAAAACTTACTCAACTTGGCATACAATTGATGCTCTCTCAGTACTTGCAATACCAGTCTTAAGTGATGTTCATGCTCCTCTTCAGACTTAGAATAGATAAGTATGTCATCCAGGAATACTATGACAAACTTATCCAAATAATTTTTGAATATGCCACTCATTAAGAACATGAAGACAATTGGTGCATTGGCCAGTCCAAATGGCACCACTACAAATTCATAATGCCCATATCCGGTCCTAAAGGTTGTCTTATGAATGTCTTCTTCCTTGATTCTTACCTGATGGTATCCTACCCTCAAGTCAATTTTTGAAAATATCTTTTCTCCTCTTAGTTGATCAAAGAGGTCATCAATTCGTGGTAGAGGATACTTGTTCTTTATAGTGTACTTGTTTAGCTGTAGGAAGTCAATACACAACCTCAGGGTTCCATCCTTCTTTTTGACAAAAATTACTGGTGCTCCCCATGGTGAAACACTTGGACGTATGTAACCTTTCTTCAACAATTCCTCCAACTGCATTTGTAATTATTTTAAGTCTAATGTGCTCATTCTGTAAGGTGTTTTTGACACTGGGACAACTCCTGACAGTAAATCAATTGAGAAATCTATCTCCCTTCTTGTAGGAATACGGGTATTTCTTGGAATACATCTTCAAATTCCTGTAGTACCGAGGAATCTTCAAGGCTTGGCCCCTTTGTATTTTTTGGCTCTTCCACATGAGCTGCATACAATTGACATCCTTTAATAAAACATCTTTTTAGTTGTAAGGCTCAAATCTCCCTTATAAATATGGGTCTTGGAACTCCTTTCACAGTGCTCTATTTTCCATTTCCATCAAGACATGTAAATGTCTTATTATGAAAATATAGGACAACATGATACTTCTCCAACCAATCCATTCCAATTAGAATATCATAATACCCCAATGGTATGATATTTAGATAAATACTAGTATTCATGCCATTAAGACTTAAGGAACAACTTTTGACCATATCATGGATTCATCTTTTGGTTCCAATGGTTAACTAAACCAAACTTTCTTTTCCAAGTTTAATTTTCTACAAATGTAATCTATCCACTATCTTAGGATCTTAGAATCAATCAAAATAGCAACATGTTGATTTATGATCTTACCTTCCACCTCGATCATATTGGACTAGTACTCTGCTTGTCGATCATTTAAACTTTCATAGATTCTTCCCATATCTTCGACTATTGTAGCCTCTTGGATATTGTGAAAAGTCTTCACTCTGTCTTTTTTTTTTGGTAAATCCTTGTAAAAGTGATCTTCCTTGCATCCCCGACATTGGATTGGTGGTCTTCCCCTTTTTCCCAGAGAATATTCCTTCTTGAAATCTCCCTTAGCATATTGATATTGATGATTTCTATTAGGCTCATTCCTATTGAACATAGGTTTGAATCCTTTCCTCCTCTGATCGGACTTCGTATTTTTCTTATCCTTCTAAGATTTCTGCAGGGATTCGCTTCCCTGGCCTTGCTCATATAGGTATTTATCCTTCTTGGTGGCTTTAGTCAAGGTCTTGGGTTCATCATACTTGATCTTTTCCTTATAAAAGGTTGGCAGTCCACTTAGAAATATCTGTATTTTCACTTTCTCATCACCAATGAGCCTGACATACTTTAACAATCCCAAGAACTTCTTCTCGTATTCTGTCATAGTCATGCTTCCTAGTCGGAGTTCAAAAAATTCATGCATTTTCTTATCAGATGAATGCTCTGAGAGGTACTCCTTCTGGAAGTACTTCTTGAACTGCTTCCAAGTGATCCTACTTTCATTACATGCTCCACTTGCTTCAATTGGGCCCACCACATTGCATCTTTCCCATGTAAATGGTAGGTGGAAATCTTGGCTTCCAAATTGGATGAATAGTTATGCAACTGAAAATATCTCTTGATCCCAAGCAACCATGCTTCGACATCATATTCCCTTTCTCTTTCACCCTCAAAGGAAGGTGGCTTGAGCTTCCTCATCTCTCCTTGCAAACTATATACCTATTGTTTCCTTCTTTATTGTCTAACAAGAGACACCTCTAGACTGCTTCCGGGATCTTCCGATGCATAAAATTGTCCTTCTGAGTAAGGAGGTGGGTGGTGTCCATAAGCTCTATTAGAACTTCTGTAATAACCAACTCTTCCACGATCATCCCTTCTTTCATGACACCTTCCTTCTTCCTCTTTCCTTGAGTTTGATCCCTTCTTCGTTTGCCTTTGCAACTGATTTAAGCTCTACAACACTCGATAATTTATCTGACTTTGCTCTCTCATCAGTCTCTCTATTGAAACATATTATATTTTTCTAAACCTTTAGACTTTAAAATTTTCATAAAGTCAAATGCATGCTTAGATATCACCATTGATGAAGTCTTCCACTAAATCCAATGTTCTGAAATACTTAAAATTCATGGAGTCACCTTTTCATTAAAAAGTCAAATCTCTAGGACAGTTTTCAAAGTGTCGAGTTTCAGGGTTTTGCAGACCTAACAGTCCAATATGTGAAGAGTATTGAAATCCTGACATGCGAAGTCACGAAACTACATTCAGTGTTAAAATATGATTAATCCAAACTTTAAAAGTGATTAAAATTAATTAATCACATCGCGATTTTGGGATTCGGGTATCATACCTTGAAGGATCACCACAAGTCCCGATACCCAAAACCATGAAATCCTCGTAATAAATCACGATTAATGAAGGAGCTAAACATGCTTAAAATTTAATTAAGTGTATCGTGGTTTTGCGTTTCATGAATCCTATCCTAGATGGATACAGGGTGTAACATCCCTGACCTCACACCGCCCGAGACATGCCGCTCCTCAGATGCTTTACTTATCTCTGAAACCATCTTTGTAATATTCCCAGCCTTCAACAAGCCAGGTCATGCTACTCAAGAATACTCTTTCATGCTCAGATACCAATTTGTAACGTCCCCGTCCATTCAAGTCGGGCCACGCTACACTAGAGAACACATCCTTTCTCTGTGAAGAATGTATTGTAACAGACTTAGCATCCTAACTAAGTTATGTCACATATAATTTTCTAACTGCATGCAATTAAAACATATGCACACACATAACTCTTGCGGAAGCTTAATATATATAAAACATGAATAGAAAAATACACTATGTAAGTGCATGGATTCACACTGAAATAGCACTAACATATACATGCAGTACCCATAAGCATATAGACAGCTATAATCACACACAGAATAAACCCATAAAAATAACACATGAATAACAATGCAGCGTGTAAATTAATCACATAAATTGACACTTATCTTTGTGATAATATCACCAACTGTGTGAAGACCTTCCATGAACCTCCCAGCCTTAGAGCACATTGTTCATCACTCTCAATAGTGAGTCACCCCCGATATGGGACTAAACTCCACTCGAGTAAAGGGGTTCCTAACCAAGCTAAAGGCTCATGAACAAGAGGAAAGACTCCATCTCAGGTGCTCACTCAACTAACATCCTACAATCCGTCATTCCCCACATGCATGTCCCACCCAAGGAAGTGTGCCCCTTCTCTGCTCAACAATCCCTTGGCTGCCCTACTTCCTTTCCAGGGATTCAACAACAAGCCAGATATGAAGTCTCAGAGCCCTGCAACTGTATTTCAACACCTTCAGGAAATCAATCCCCAGCAATTCTCTCACCCAAATAATTTCTCACGGGGTTGACAACCCACCTCCTGAATATCCCACCAGCCTGACAACCTGCTTCTTCAATCCCTCTCCCAAGCTAACAATTACCCATCTGAACATTCTGGATACGGGTTCAGGTAAATTCATGAAGATACAAATGATAGCTCAATGGCTGCCAATATTCATGGATGATTGACTATATATCTTAGTGATGGATGATTCATGGGAAAGATGATGGTCTGAATGATGGAGAGTTCCTGGAAATGAACTAAGTCCAACAATATGTATGCATGCCCCCAACTTGACACTTGTCATGTTGGAAGTTAATTTGGTCCACTTGGCCCCAACTTAGAACTTAGGATAACATAATTATCCATACTTTATGATTTAAGAAATATTAATATAATATTCCTTAACTTAGCCCCTTCCCTTTCCCTAACTAGTGGAGTTTATTCCCCCATCTCTTTTATCATGTTCGGTCTACGTGCAACAATGTATCTTATATTAAATTTGAGATATGTACAAAAATAGGTGCACTGGCCTTTAAAATCTAGGCTCTCGAGCCTAATCAAAACATAAGCATCCTAGCTTATAATATTTGCTCACCAGCCTATAAAACATATCAGATACAGAAGGCTCCATGGCCTCTACATCGCACGCACTTAAGATGTTGCATGCGATATCTCAGAATGTGCACACTTCCTCATTTCACTGTGCAGTACATGCACACACTATGCCATGAAATGTGCATACCAAAATGATATCAAATCAGCTCACCATCTTATGTACATTTGTATTTACATTTGCAATTGGGTTCGGCCTTAGGGATATTATAATCCCCTCCCCTCATTTATGCACTGTCCTTAGTGCATCATATACCCATGTACAAATAAATTTCAAAATCCTAAAAAAGATGGAGGTATTCTACCCGCATTGCATCCTCATGCTCCCAAATAGTGTCCTCAGGACCATACCAGGTCTATTGGACCTTTACAAATCCTATGGATCGATTCCAGAGATGTTTGATTTTTTGGTCCAGAATGTGCATCGAGTGCACTTGTAAAACACCTTCTTGCTCCACCTAAATCACATTCCAATCAATAACATGATTAGCATCAGGTATATATTTCTTTAGAAAGGACACATGGAATACATTATGAACATACATAGATGTAGGAAATGCAATCATATAATCTATTGGACCAATCCTCTCTAGGATTTCAAATGGCCCACAATAACGAGCTGCCAACTTTGAACAACTTCCCAACTTCAGGGAACTTCTGTTGGATTTGACTTTCAAGAATACATGGTCACCCACTTTAAATTCCCTATGAGTTCCACCCTTATCAACATATATTTCCTTCCTGTCTTGGGTAGCCTTTAACCTGATTCACCCTCTTTGTTTGTCCATCTGTTTTTGGATGATAAGTTGTACTAAATTTCAAATTTGTTCCACATCCATTAAAAAATCCCTTCCAAAATTTTGAGGTAAATTTTGGATCTCTGTCAGACACAATTGTCATGGGTATGCCATGTAACCTAGAAATTTCCCTCATATAAACATCATCAATGTTCACTTCCTTGTGAGTGATCTTAGCTGGAATAAAATGGGCGACTTTAGTAAGATTATCCACCACTACCATGATAGAATCATGTTGCTTGTTTGTTCTGGGTAGTTTGGTAATGAAATCCATGGTTACAACTTCCCATTTCCACTTAGGAATGGGTAATGGATGTAGCAAACCATTTGGTTTTCTATGCTCAGCCTTTAATTTTTTACATTCAAAACATCTGGCAATAAAATCAACAACCTCACTCTTCATGGATGGCAAATAATATTGGCTCTTGACAGCTACAATAGTTTTCTGATATCCTGGGTGCCCAGCATAAGGCACATTATGCATTTCTCTCAATATCAAAATTTTCAATTCCTGAGAATTTGGTCCATAAATTATGTCCCTGTTTATGAGAATTTCATCATCATCTAGCTTCTATTCTTCAATTTTTTGCTGCAAATTACTTTGCTGTAATTTAGCCACTAAATCCTTGTATTGTAAATCTAATTTGGCAGTCTCTATAATTATGTGTTTCAAATATGATTGATACATGATAATGGTTGTAGCATGCATTTCATGCAGTCTTCTGTTGAGTGCATTAGCCACTTTGTTCTCTTTTCCATTGATGTGCTTTATATAAAAGTCATATTTTCTTAGAAATTCTAACCATCTACTTTGCCTAGCATTTAAAGTTGGATGATCAAATAAATATTTCAGACCATTGTCGTCTGTCCTCATCTCAAACCTTTTCCCCATGAGGTAGTGTATCCATTTCCTCAAGGCATGTACTATGGCTTCCAACTCCAAATCATGAGTGGCATAGTTTCTTTCATGCTCCTTTAACTTCCTTGACTCATAACATATAATGAACCCATTTTGACTGAGGACTCGACCAAGTCCCTCTTTACATGCATCTATGCATATAATGAATTTTTCATTTGGGTCTACTATCCTTAATATTGGAGCACTTGTCAATAATTGTTTCAAGTGTTGGAAACTCTTTTCACAATCCAATGTCCACTGAAACTTCACACCCTTTCTTTGCAATGAAGTGATTAGGTGTACAATATTTGAAAATCCTTCTATAAATCTCCTATAGTATCCTGCAAGGCCCATGAATGATATCACCTTTGTCACATCCTTTGGAACTAACCATTCTCTAATGGCTTCTATCTTCTCAGGGTCCACTTCTATCCCATCCTTTGAAATAATGTGCCCCAAAAAGTGAATTTGCTTTTGGTAAAATGAGAACTTGCTCAATTTGGCATACAATTGATGCTCCCTTAATACTTGCAAAACCATCCTCAAATGATGTTCATGCTCTTCTTCTAAATTGGAATATATGAGAATGTCATCCAAAAAGACGATGACAAACTTGTCTAGATATTCTCGAAAAACACCGTTCATTAAGCATATGAAAACAACAGGTGCATTTGACAACCCAAATGGCACCATTGTGAACTCATAATGACCATACCTTGTCCTGAAAGAGGACTTGTTGATATATTCCTCTTTAATCCTTACCTGATGGTATCCTGACCTGATATCTATCTTTGAAAATATCTTTGCATCCATCAATTGATCAAAAATATCATCAATCCTTGGCAGAGGATACTTGTTCTTTACAGCCACTTTATTCAACTGTCTGAAATCAGTGCACAATCTTAATGTACCATATTTTTTCTTCAAAAACAAGATTGGGGCACCCCAAGGTGACACACTTGGGTGCATATAACCCTTCTTCAGAAGATCTTTAAGTTTCATTTGCACCTCCTTTAGCTCTAGTGTACTCATTCTATAAGGAGTCTTTGACATTGGAGCTTCTCCAAGCATTAGATTTATAGAGAAATCAATGTCCCTCCTTCGGGGTAGTCCTGGTACCTCCTTGAACACATCTGTTAAGGTCCTAACCCGCACATAGGTAGATCAATGTATTCGGATGTAATAAAGGTCAATATTAATAAGACCTATCAATAAAATAGAATAAGGCGGATGTAAGAAGACC
>SNQJ01S0028787.1:69612-96715 GCA_010110895.2 Picea sitchensis
ATCATTTTCAGTCTTGTATCAATTTGTTTTCAAGATTGATGGTTTTCTTGGCTTGTGACAAGATGCCGCAGGAAAGTTTTTGCAGCCATTGGAGAGCGGATTGTGTTGACGCCAAAGAGTTCACAAGAGGGACTTGATTCTCAGTGGGAAGGTTGGAAGTCTTCCAAGCACAAAAAGAACAGTGGGTCAACAACAACCAGAGAATAGTGGTTGAGGGACATAGTCAGTTGCAGTGCAAGGCATGTCAAAGCATCCAGGTGATTGTCAAAAAGACTTTTCAAGAAGAATCAGTTGATAGAACTTGAAAGTAGAAGAGTATTGAAGCTCAGATACATAATCATAAGCTTTTGTGGGTCCAAAATCCTTTCAGTGGGAAGGTGTGATCAGAATCTGGACGAGGGGTCAAATTTTAGCTCAAAAATCAACGTTCTCGGAATTACCTCAAAACGAACGAGAACGTAGCCCTCATCATCATGAACCCAACGCAACTCATTTCATCTCAAACGAACGTCAGGAACGAGAGATATCGCGATATGTTCAAATCGCCAAACAGGTAAAAAAAAAGGGGACGCTAACTGTGCAGTCCATACAGTCCATACAGATGCTGACGTGGCATGACCTTACGCTGACGTGGAAGAGGTGACGTGGTAGATCTGAATTGTCAGGTGACATGGAATTCATTTATTGGATGATAGTTGAACGAATAGTGTTCTGACACGTGGCATCATTTTGGTTAATGGTATGGTGCCACGTGGCCCAGTCATGGGCTGCCACGTGGCACCCTGTTATTGGCTATGGTTTGTTGTTTAAAATTGTATGGATTCCACCGGACTCAACTCCACGACCTCCACGCGCCGTGTAAAGCCTTTGCAAAGTCCACGCTGCCAACACACCACCATAGTAGTTCTTACTATGTAACGGATTTAAATTTATTTAAGTTTGAATTAATGTTAAGTTGGCGGGGGGTTGGGCCGGGGCTTAACCCCGACCCACGGTTGTATGGTGCATTACATACGACCATACCCTTTATTAAATGGTGCGCCCGGGGGGTGTTTTAAATATAACCCGTGGTTCTATTATTTAAACGTATGACCTGTTGTAATATTTGTGCGCGGGAGTGGTTACAACGGCGTGGAGCCCGGTCGCATGGGTTATGGATATGACCATGCCCTCCGTTAAAAGGTGCGCAGGGATTTTAAATGTGTAGCACGTGGTATTTTATGTTACCACATAACCATTATGTAAAACAGTTGGCACGCATTTGTATTTTCAAATGGTTAAGCCCGTGGTTGTATTGCGTGTTCCATATGACCCTTACCAAATGTTTACGTGGGAGTCAGCCCGCCATACAAATGGCTAGCCCTCGGTTTTGTGAATTGTTACATATGACCCTATTAAATGATTGTGCAGGATTCACTCCACCATTGCAAATGGTTAACACCAAAACGCGTCGACACTTGTCACATGTTTATACACATGTGGATACGAGCCCCTTTTGGTGCACGGGGAACGTGGCCACATGGCCCCATGTGCCCAACACCTCTAGGATTTGTGGGCTTAGTTCCCTAACTGTTCAACAAATTGGCATGTTTTGTCGAGATACACGCGGGTGCTGGTTTTAGGCACGGGAAATGCCCAGAAGCTAGGTTACTCACACACACGTGCGAAATGGCGAACCAGAGACAACAAGCTTGAAGGAGGAAAATGGCAGGAGGCCTATCTTCTTCATTTTTTGGCCAAATGAGGTGTTGTAAAAGCCCATCTAGGGGTTTTTGGACGTTCTGAATCCATTGTCACTGTTTTCAAATCCATTTGAAGACTTATTTTGCAGGTTTTTAACCATTGAAGTTTCAGGAAGCTCTAGGGAGCTTGAAGCCCTCATTGTTTGAGGTCATGCACAAATGAGCCTATGTTTTTTTTCTGTGATTGAATAATCATTTTTGGATAATTATTATGTTATGAACATTTTGGGATAGGTTTCATATCCATTTGAGGACTTTTACAGGTGTTTTTTCCAAAGAGAAGCTCAGGGAAGCTTAAGGCCACATGTAGAAGAGGTCATGCTCGGATGAGCCATGATCCGTTTTCAGAGTTTTATTAGTCATTTTTGGGGTTTTTATGTATTCTAAACCCAATGGTACAGTCAAAATTTCTATTTGAGTTGATCAACAGCTTGTAAAAGAATCTTTGACAAATTAATCCCAGAGAGCCAAGTCCATTGAAGGAGGCTCAAGGAGATGTAGCCCAGAGAGGGGTGAACTCCTTTATCATATTGTTATTGTTATGAGTTTTATGGGTTATTTGCTGCAAGTGATGTTGTTGTGTATTTGTTTAAAGCACATATTTAACCTTTTAAAAGAACATTTCCTCACACATGAACATTGAAAAGAAGAAGCATGAACTTAACACATTTCCATTAAAATACTTAAAATACTTAAAATTCATGGAGTCACCTTTCCATTAAAAAGTCAAATCGCCAGGACAATTTTCAAAGTATCGGGTTTCAGGGTTTTGCAGACCTAACAGTCCAATATGTGAAGAGTATTGAAATCCTGACATGTGAAGTCACGAAACGACATTCAGTGTTAAAATATGATTAATCCAAACTTTAAAAGCTATTAAAATTAATTAATCACATCGTGATTTTGGGATTCGGGTATCATACCTTGAAGGATCACCACAAGTCCCAATACCCGAAACCACGAAATCCTCGTAATAAATCACGATTAATGAAGGAGCTAAACACACTTAAAATTTAATTAAGTGTATCGCGGTTTTTCGTTTCATGAATCCTAGCCTGGATGGATACAGGGTGTAACATCCCTGAGCTCACACCGCCTGGGACATGCCGCTCCTCATATGCTTTACTTATCTCTAAAACCATCTTTGTAATATTCCCAGCCTTCAACAAGCCAGGTCATGCTACTCAAGAACACTCTTTCATGCTCAGATACCAATTTGAAACGTCCCCGTCCATTCAAGTCGGGCCATGCTACACTAGAGAACACATCCTTTCTCTGTGGAGAACGTATTGTAACACACTTATCATCCTAACTAAATTATGTCACATATAATTTTTTAACTGCATGCAATTAAAACATATGCACACACATAACTCTTACGGAAGCTTAATATATATAAAACATGAATAGAAAAATACACTATGTAAGTGCATGGATTCACACTGAAATAGTAGTAACATATACATGCAGTACCCATAAGCATATAAACAACTATAATCACGCATAGGATAAACCCATAAAAATAACACGTGAATAACAATGCAGCATGTAAATTAATCACATAAATTGACACTTATCTTTGTGATAATATCACCAACTGTGTGAAGACCTTCCATGAACCTCCCAACCTTAGACCACATTGTTCATCACTCTCAATAGTGAGTCACCCCCGATATGGGACTAAACTCCACCTGGGTAAAGGGGTTCCTAACCAAGCTAAAGGCTCATGAACAAGAGGAAAGACTCCATCTCAGGTGCTCACTCAACTAACATCCTACAATCCCTCATTCCCCACATGCCTGTCCCACCCAAGGAAGTGTGCCCCTTCTCTGCTCAACAATCCCTTGGCTGCCCCACTACCTTTCCAAGGCTTCAACAACAGGCCAGATATGAAGTCTCAAAGCCCTGCAACTATAGTTCAGCACCTTCAGGAAATCAATCCCCAACAATTCTCTCACCCAAATAATTTCTCACGGGCTTGACAACCCGCCTCCTCAATATCCCACCGGCCTGACAACCTACTTCTTCAATCCCGCTCCCAAGCTAACAATTACCCATCTGAAGGCTCTGGATACGGGTTCAGGTAAATTCATGAAGATACAAATGATAGCTCAATGGCTGCCAATATTCATGGATGATTGACTGTATATCTTAGTGATGGATGATTCATGGGAAAGATGATGGTCTGAATGATGGAGAGTTCCTGGAAATGAACTAAGTCCAACAATATGTATGCATGTCCCCAACTTGACACTTGTCATGTTGGAAGTTAATTTGGTCCACTTGGCCCCAACTTAGAACTTAGGATAACATAATTATCCATACTTTATGATTTAAGAAATATTAATATAATATTCCTTAACTTAGCCCCTTCCCTTTCCCTAACTAGTGGAGTTTAGTCCCCCATCTCTTTTATCATGGTCGGTCTGCGTGCAACAATGTATCTTATATTAAATTTGAGATATGTACAAAAATAGGCGCACTGGCCTTTAAAATCTAGGCTCTCGAGCCTAATCAAAACATGAGCATCCTAGCTTATAATATTCGCTCACCAACCTATAAAACATATCAGATACAGAAGGCTCCATGGCCTCTACATCGCACGCACTTAAGATGTTTCACGCGGTATCCCAGAATGTGCACACTTCCTCATTTCATTGTGCATTACATGCACACACTATGCCATGAAATGTGCATACCAAAATGATATCAAATCAGCTCACCATCTTATGTACATTTGTATTTGCATTTGCAATTGGGTTCGGCCTTAGGGATATTATAATCCCCTCCCCTCATTTATGCACTATCCTTAGTGCATCATATACCCATGTACAAATAAATTTCAAAATCCTCAAAAAGATGGAGGTATTCTACCCGCATTTCATCCTCATGCTCCCAAATAGTGTCCTCAGGATCGTACCAGGTCCATTGGACCTTTACAAACCCTATGGATCGATTCCAGAGATGTTTGATTTTCTGGTCCAGAATGTGCACCGAGTGCACTTGTAAAACACCTTCTTGCTCCACCTAAATCACATTCCAATCAATAACATGATTAGCATTAGGTATATATTTCTTTAGAAAAGGATACATGGAATACATTATGAACATACATAGATGCAGGAAATGCAATCATATAAGCTACTGGACCAATCCTCTCTAGGATTTCAAATGGCCCACAATAACGAGATGCCAACTTTGAACAACTTCCCAACTTCAGGGAACTTCTGTTGGATTTGACTTTCAAGAATACATGGTCACCCACTTTAAATTCCCTATGAGTTCTTCCCTTATCAACATATATTTTCTGCCTGTCTTGGGTAGCCTTTAAATTTTGTTTTATTTTCAACATTTTCTCTTCCATTTCCCTGAGCAATTCTGGCCCAACCACTGCTCTATCTATTGGGTTATCCCAACTTACCACTGTGTTTCACTTTCTGCCATAAAGTGCCTCAAATGGGCTCATCTTTAGAGATGCTTGGTACCCATTGTTATAATCGAACTCTACCAAGTGTAGGTAGTATTCCCATTTTGATGGTTTATCCATCACATACATCCTCAACATATCCTCAATCACCTGATTCACCCTCTTTGTTTGTCCATTTGTTTCTGGATGATAATTTGTACTAAATTTCAAATTTGTTCCACATCCATTAAATAATCCCTTCCAAAATTTTGAGGTAAATTTTGGATCTCTTTCAGACACAGTTGTCATGGGTATGCCATGTAAACTAGCAATTTCCCTCATATAAACATCATCAATGTTCACTTCCTTGTGAGTGATCTTAGCTGGAATAAAATGGGCGACTTTAGTAAGCTTATCCACCACTACCATGATAGAATCATGTTGCTTCTTTGTTATGGGCAGTTTGGTAATGAAATCCATGGTTACAACTTCTCATTTCCACTTAGGAATGGTTAGTCACTGTAGCAAACCATTTGGTTTTCTATGCTCAGCCTTTAATTTTTGATATTCAAAACATCTGGAAATAAAATCAGCAACCTCATTCTTCATGGATGGCGAATAATATTGGCTCTTGACAGCTGCAATAGTTTTCTGATATCCTGGGTGCCCAGCATAAGGAACATTATGCATTTCTCTCAATATCAAAATTTTCAATTCCTGAGAATTTGGTCCATAAATTATGTCCCTGAATATGAGAATTTCATCCTCATCTAGCTTCTATTCTTCAATTTTTTGCTGCAAATTACTTTGTTGTAATTTTGCCACTAAATCCTTGTATTGTAAATCTAATTTGGCAGTCTCTATAATTATGTGTTTCAAATCTGATTGATACATGATAATGGTTGTAGCATGCATTTCATGCACTCTTCTGTTGAGTGCATTAGCCACTTTGTTCTCTTTTCCATTGACGTGCTTTATATAAAAGTCATATTTTCTTAGAAATTATAACCATCTACTTTGCCTAGCATTTAAAGTCGGATGATCAAACAAATATTTCAGACCATTGTCGTCTTTCCTCATCTCAAACCTTTTCCCCATGAGGTAGTGTATCCATTTCCTCAAGGCATGTACTATGGCTTCCAACTCCAAATCATGAGTGGCATAGTTTCTTTCATGATCCTTTAACTTCCTTGACTCATAACATATAATGAACCCATTTTGACTGAGGACTCGACCAAGTCCCTCTTTACATGCATCTATGCATACAATGAATTCTTCATTTGGGTCTACTATCCTTAATATTGGAGCACTTGTCAATAATTGTTTCAAGTGTTGGAAACTCTTTTCACAATCCAATGTCCACTGAAACTTCACACCCTTTCTTTGCAATGAAGTGATTAGGTGTGCAATCTTTGAAAATCCTTCTATAAATCTGCTATAGTATCCTGCAAGGCCCATGAATGATCTCACCTCTATCACATCCTTTGGAACTAACCATTCTCTAATGGCTTCTATCTTCTCAGGGTCCACTGCTATCCCATCCTTTGAAATGATGTGCCCCAAAAAGTGAATTTTCTTCTGGTAAAATGAGCACTTGCTCAATTTGGCATACAATTGATGCTCCCTTAATACTTGCAAAACCATCCTCAAATGATGTTCATGCTCTTCTTATAACTTGAAACATATGAGAATGTCATCCAAAAAGACGATGGCAAACTTATCTAAATATTCTCGGAAAACACCATTCATTAAGCACATGAAAACAATAGGTGCATTTGACAACCCAAATGGCACCATTGTGAACTCATAATGACCATACCTTGTCCTGAAAGAGGTAGTGTTGATATATTCCTCTTTAATCCTTACCTGATGGTATCCTGACCTGATATCTATCTTTGAAAATATCTTTGCATCCTTCAATTGATCAAAAAGATCATCAATCCTTGGCAGGGGATACTTGTTCTTTACAACCACTTTATTTAACTATCTGAAATCAATGCACAATCTTAATGTTCCATATTTTTTCTTCAAAAACAAGACTGGGGCACCCCAAGGTGACACACTTGGGCACATATAACCCTTCTTCAGAAGCTCTTCAAGTTTCATTTGCACCTCCTTTAGCTCTAGTGTACTCATTCTGTAAGGAGTCTTTGACACTGGAGCTGCTCCAAGCATTAGATTTATAGAGAAATCAATGTCCCTCCTTGGGGGTAGTCCTGGTACCTCCTTGAACACATCTTCAAAATCTTCCACGGCTACATAATCTTCCAAATTTGGCACCTTATCTCTAGGTGTCTCCACCAAATGAGCTGCAAATATTTTACACCCTTTTTTGTAACATTTCTTCAGCTACAATGTTGAAATCTCTTTGATGACTACTGCCCTGGAAATTTGATGTATTTTCCTTAGTTTCCCTTCCTCATCCAAGCAAATAAATTCTTTTTTATGGCATTCTAGGATGGCATGTTGTTGGTCCAACCAATCCATCCCAATTAGACAGTCATAGTAACCTAAAGGCAAGATGTTCAAATCTGCCTGGGTGTTGAGTCCATTCATGTCAATATGACATGACTTAACCATCTCTTTAACTTTTCTTTTGTCCCCTGTAGCCAGTTGCACCAACCAATATTTCCTATGCTTCCTTCTTGGAAAATGCAAACTTTCCACCACCTTAGGATCTATATAACTATGACTAGCTCTTGAATCAATTAAAATAACAATGGTTTGGTTGTTGATCATACCTTCCACTTCAATCATATGTGACTGATATTATGCTTTCTTGTTGTCCAGGGTTGCATAGATCCTGGGTATATTTATTCCCATGTCCTCCATTATTTCAACTTGTTGTACATTATGAACAATCCTCCCTTTTTCACCTTTGTGAGGACAATCTCTGAACATGTGATCCCCTTTACAACACCAACATTGAATAGGTGGTTTCCTTGGCCTTTGACTTCCCGTGTCCATCATTCTAGGTTCCTTAGGATTTTTTTGTCTGTGTGGACTATTTATGAAGAATGGTTGCTTAGACCCCTTCTTCCTTCGATCCATCTTGAATTTCTTTTTGTCTTCCCAAGATTTTTGGAATGTTGGCCTTGATTTATTTTTATCATATAGGTATTTAGCTCGCCTTATGGTCTCCTCCAATGTCTTGGGATCATCATACTATATTTTTTCACTGATGAATGATGGCAATCCACTCAAATACCTTTGAATTTTGACTGTCTCATCCTTGAAGAAAGAGACATACTTCAGTAGTTCTAGAAACCTTCTCTCATATTCCTCAATTGTCATAGTCCCAAGCTTGAGTTCAAAGGAATCTTTCATTTTCTTGTCATAGTATCTCTTAGTCAAGTATTTCTTCTCAAAATACTTCTTGAATATTCTCCAAGTAACAATTTTCTCTTTGATGTGATGCACCTGCAAAAGCTGATCCCACCACATGGATGATTTTCCTTTGAGTTGATAGATGGAAATTCTACCCTCTGCATGAGAGGAATAATTATGCAATTGAAAATACTTTATCATGCCCAACAACCATGTCTTTGCATATTCATCCTTCTTGTGCTCATCATCAAATGTAGGAGGTTTGATTTTTCTCATTTCTCCTCGCAGTTCATCCACCCCAGACCTCTCATATGTTCTGACAGGCGATGGACTTGAGCTATTGTGTGATATTTTATTGGAATTCCTCATGGAATGGTGGTGATTCCTGCTAACACTTTTTGTTTTTATTTTCTCATCATGAGACTTGTTACTTCCCGATTTGGTCGAGCGAGTCTCCTCATCCAATTTCTTTTCTATTCTATTCAAGCTCTTCAATAACTTCATATTGAAGTCATCCTATTGCTCCTTGGCTCTCATAATCCTTTCATTATCATATTTATGGATTTGACCATCCTTCTGTAAATTTTAAATGGTCTCTGCCATATTTATGTTTTCATCCCTTTATTCACCATGTCCATTGGAGTTTGTTCCTTCCATGCTCAAATGGACATCCATCCCTCTGACTTCATCTTCGTGGTTTTAATTTCCTAGTGCCTCTTCCATTAATTTGGACTCTAAACTCATCTTGATATGATCTCGTTGTTGTTAACTCTGCAAAATGTGCAACCAACAAAACTTGTCAGACTGACTGTTTCAACAATTTTATGAAAAATATGAACCATTTTGGTTCAATAATTTGTCAGAAGCCTTTCTTCTGATTTCCTAAAACATTGAATTCCCAATCAATTTTCTGAGTGGATAATTATATTCCACTATCCAAGACCTTTCCAACTCCTTCTCACATGCTCAATTTCAAGTCTTGAGCAGAAAGTTATGGCTTCATGGAGCTAGTTGGGTCTTATAATTTACCATTCACCATTTATGTTGTTCTTCCCCCTTCAAACAACTTCGCATGCACAAGTTTCAATTTGTGCTCTCGTATTTTCCATGTGTTGAAACATCACAGTTAAATTGTTCTTCATGGAATTTAAAACCATTATGTATCAATTCTTTGTCGCGCCAAGAACATGCGCACACTTTTGTGTCGCACGCCAATAAATACCGCACATAGTTTTGGTTCTTGCACTATTACCCGTTGCGCACAATTTTTGTATCATGCACTAATATTCCACATGCATTTCTCTCTATGCATTGCACCATGCCAAAATTCAATATTCCCCCACCGCACACAATTATCTACGCACACCATTGATTACACTATCGTGAGACAACTTATACTCATATTGTGCGCGCACCAACCAAACTCCTTTGTGATTTACAATACTGTGCACACCACGTGCACCATTACCATGTGTGTGTGTTCACCGCACACATCTTCTTATGCATGTGTGTTCCGCACAATGCCAAATTTAGTGCGCGTACCCGCACACCATATTCTTCCGCACGGCTCCACAATTTACCACGCGCACCTGCATGCTAACATTTTTCGCGCGGTAATAAAAGTTAGTGTGCGCACCAACATGCCAATATCTTGTGGCACAGTGCCAAATTTTAACTATCACATGCTTTTCACTGCACATCATGCATTTTTTGTGTGCCCACCTATGCACATTCACCTTTATGCGCATCAAATCCTCGTGAATTCTATTCCATCTGTCATGGCTTCACTGTAACTTCAAATTCGACCAATTCCATGTTCAAATTTGCTAGGACAAATATTAGATCAGTAATATTTCATCACTTGACTGAATTTCTCCATTTTCTCATGAATTCACCCACAGAATTTGAGGAGTTTCCCCATTTTCACCCAGTTGTTGTTACTTTTGTTTTTGCCATGGACACTCTACAACTGAAAATTGGCCACTTCAAAATAAATCCTCCATGACATTTTTCTTCAACTAAACTTTCTCAGCCCATTCAGGCTCAGTGTTGAAAACTGAAGTTCTGATACCAATTTGTAACATCCTTGGCCTCACACTGGCCGGGACATGCCACTCCTCAAACACTTTACTTAGCTCTGAAACCGTCTTTGTAACATTCCCATCCTTCAACAAGCCAGGTCATGCTACTCCAGAACACTCTTTCATGCTCAGATACCAATTTGTAACGTCCCCTACCATTCATGTCGGGCCACGCTACACCGGAGAACACATACGTTCTCTGTGTGGAACGTATTGTAACATACTTAGCATCCTAACTAAGTTATGTCACATATAATTTTCTAACTACATGCAATTAAAACATATGCACACACAGAACTCTTGCGGAAGCTTAATATATATAAAACATGAATAGAAAAATACACTATGTAAGTGCATGGATTCACACTGACATAGAAGTAACATATACATGCAGTACCCATAGGCATATAGACATCTATAATCACGCATAGGATAAACCCATAAAAATAACACGTGAATAACAATGCAGCATGTAAATTAATCACATAAATTGGCACTTATCTTTGTGATAATATCACCAATTGTGTGAAGACCTTCCATGAACCTCCCAGCCTTATACCACATTGTTCATCACTCTCAATAGTGAGTCACCCTCGAGATGGGACTAAACTCCACCCGGGTAAAGGGGTTCCTAACCAGGATAAAGGCTCATGAACAAGAGGAAAGACTCCATCTCAGGTGCTCACTCAACTAACAACCTACAATCCCTCATTCCCCACATGCCTATCCCACCCAATGAAGTGTTCCCCTTCTCTGCTCAACAGTCCCTTAGCTGCCCCACTTCCCTTCCAGGGCTTAAGAAACAAGCTGGATAGGAAGTCTCAGAGCCCTGCAATTGTAGTTCAGCACCTTCAGGAAATATATCCCCAACAATTCTCTCACCCGGAGAATTTCTCATGGGCTTGACAACCCACCTCTTCAATATCCCACAGGCGTGACAACCCTCTTCTTGAATCTCATTCCCAAGCTAACAGTTACCCAACCGAAGGCTCTAGATACGAGTTTAGGTAAATTCATGAAGATACAAACGATAGCTCAATGGCTGCCAATATTCATGGATGATTGATTGTATATCTCAGTGATGGATCATTCATGAGAAATATGGTGTTCTGAATGATGGAGAGTTCCCAAAAATGAACTAAGTCCAACAATATGTATGCATGCCCCCAACATGACACTTTTCATGTTCTAAGCTACTTTGGCCCACTTGGCCCCAACTTAGAACATAGGATAACATAATTATCCATACTTTATGATTTAAGAAATATTAATATAATATTGCTTAAATTAGCCCCTTCCTTTCCCTAACTAGTGGAGTTTAGTCTTCCATCTCTTTTATCATGGTCGTTCTGCACACATCAATGTATCTTATATTAAATATGAGATATGTACAAAAATAGGTGCACTGGCCTTTCACATCTAGGCTCTCTAGCCTAATCAAAATATAAGAATCCTAGATTATAATACTGGCTCACCAGCCTATAAAACATATTAGATACACAAGGCTCCCTGGCCTCTACATTGCGCTCACTTAAGATGTCGTGCATGGTATCCCAAAATGTGCACGCTTCCTCATTTTACTGCACAGTACATGCGCGCACTATGCCATGAAATGTGCATACCAAAATGATATAAAATCAACTCACCATCTTACATACATTTGTATTTACATTTGCAATTGGGTTAGTCCTTAGGGATATTACATAGGGTAACATGAGATCCGAAATCCTGAAATGGATTAATGTTATAAACGACTAATTAAAAGGATAAGCTTGATTTATTAATACATTAAGCAGACTTATTTCCTGTTAAACTTACGTTGTTTTGAAAGGCAAATAAATTCAAATTTTCTCTGTGATTTTCCCAAATCACAAGGTATCGACCATTAATGACATTAATAATTGATTTAGGGAAATGATTTCAAATAAGATCTGATTTTAACGCCTGAATATTTTTATTAAAGAAATTAAATGCGTTTTCAGTGAAGTTATACGCATGGTTTATGCATTTAAGGAAAAAAAGTTTTTTTAGTTCTGAATTGCATTCTTGTTTTCATAGAGTTGGCTTAGTGAAATAACTAGTTTTCTTCATTTTGATTCTCTGTAACAGGTAATAGAACTCCAAGATTTGATACCATGGCTCCACGGAAAGTGCCTAAAGCAACTGGAAAAAGTTCCAGCCAGAACATACATGTTATTTCTGATACTTCGCCCAGAAGTATAAACACAGTTAAGAATTGGACGTATGTATTCAACACTCTACAAGACGAGCTGGTAAACTGCCCTGATGATTCAAGAGATAATGAAAAGGATAACTTGTCTACCAAATATAATATTATCGCTCAAGCGAAGCTACATAAGGTAACAACAGGGCCGAGCCTTTTACCATACACTGACGTGATTGGATGGGCACTGGATCATTTAGATATCCCAACTAGAACTATATTCAACTCTCAGAAGGTAGCTATTGGGTCATTTCAGTCGGAACACATACATGTGATGTACAAATTTTCTGCAACATCAAACTTCATTTATAATGTCAATTTTCTAGTGAATTTTAATAAGAATGAGCGTGATCAATATGGAAAGAGTCTTTTCGACTTGATCAAGGACTAGTGCTCAGGCCCCAAAAAGTTCATATCTGATTCTAACACCATATATTTAATCTCATCGCTATAACCACAGTTCATGTATATAGCCATGCTAATATGTAGACTCTATGGAAAAGAGAACACAACCCATTTATTTCTACCATGGGTACCCATTATACACACAGTGGCGAAAGGGGTTTCTTTCGACTAGGCCAAGATATTGTTGGACAGTCTGGCTAGTGAAATCACAGAATACCAAACAAATAAAGCCAAATGAAAACCAACTTCATTCTTCATGTCATCTTATATTATGGACACCATCTATTTCATGACGCCTTTCCCACTGATGGGATGGAGTTTCACTCTAGATAGTATAGAACCAATTCATGTTTATCATTCAAAACTTTGGGAAGATAAGACGAAGGATTCCTTTTATGAAATATGTAACTAGGTAGCGGTGTCGATGCACACTGCTAGTTTTGGTCACTCACCTCCTAGAATTTCATATGCAGTTGTAGCTAACCTAGATAAGGTGTCAGATTGGTACATTGAGGAACACTCCTCTTATATCACAGTTTTTAGTTATTCAGTTCCCCCCTATGATCTACCAAAATTTCTACCAGACCGACTGGTGTGTCGCGAGGTCGCACGACAAACTGTACTCGGCGAGATTAACAAATAACTTAAAGAGGTGAAAAAAATGTTATGGCCATCTTTTCCCTTACAGATTGGTTCATTGTCTTTGTTAGATTTCGGCCATTCTAGAGTGGAGGTTGCAGCCTTAGAATAAATAAAACTGGTTAACATTGAATTCAAGAAACACGACCCACAAAATGTCGTGGGTAATCATATGGCCAATTTCAATCTAAAAAAATATGAACATCACGAGTCCCCTCAGGACGAAATGTTTTGAGGGGTAAGATCTTACCAAGAAGTTATGAGCCAAGTTCGATCTCTAGCACCTTGTGAAATGGTTGAGTTTTAGAATTTCCAAAAGAATCAAAGAAGTAGTCTTCCTAAATTATTACAAGTGGAAAACCCAAAGTCTCCAGATACACAACAAACATATACCCAAACTTCAGAAGTCGGAAGCTCTACTAAACAAGAATTCCTGGAAAACTTAGAGAAACCTGAGGTCTCAACTCAGAAAGAAGATACTAAGGCAACATAGGTATCAAATAAACCGACAAAAAATCAAGAAGAGACACTAATAAAGAAAGGAGAAGATAGGCTACTGTCTTCACCAAAGAAATCAACTACAAACGAAGCTGGAAAACAGTTATCCACATAAATCGTAAACCCCATTGAGGTTGTCACACCATTACAATTCACCAGAGGAAACCCTAACGTAGAGGTAATATTCATAGGATATATCATGCCTATCCCTATTGAAGAAATACCTCCTACTGATTTCCTTTTCAGTAAGAAAAGGAAAGTTGTGGTGAAGAAAGAAATGCACTAGAAAGAAGGAGAAATCGTCAAAAAGCACAGAGTATTATTGGATGGACAAAATCTGGAAGACCAATAATTTGCTACAAATGTAGCAGGCTCTTTGGGATATTTTGCAACAACCAACTTATTCTCATTTGATAATATGAAAGAAAGGCTTAAGCAGAGGAATCAAATGATAAATCAGTTGCAAGATCAAATAAGGAATACAAATAATAATATCATAGATGATGTCAATAAAGGACTTGAATAGGCTAGAGCTACTGATAGACAACAAATCCAACTTCTCAAGTCCAGTCTTGTCCAACAAGATGAGTTGGTTAAACAATTACAAGACAAGGTAAGTTCCACTAAGAAAATGGTTATGGATATAACAGTGTTCCAAGCTCAAGCATCGAAAGTGCTAAAGAAATTGGAAATAACACAACAAAGCCTTTTGGCCAAGATAGAGATCATCCAAAATCATTTTCATGAAGTAAATCAATCATTAGATAATATTGGTTTCAAAGAAAGAGAGTCTAGTGACTTTTCAAAAAGCGGTCGTGTCATCAACTAGAGAAGAAGTACCTGTAACTCCCAGATTGACTGTTGCAGAACAAGTCAGAGGGGATATAATATTGAAGACATGGGAGGCCAATATAGCCTAGAGTAAAATAATGGCCAAACAAATAAATGAGGATTGTGAAGAGGTTTTTGATTTTCTAAAGAAAGAATCACTAGGCATTGGAAAGGATGATTGTTCTGAAATACTAGGACAAATCAACATTGTAAAACATCAACTTGACATCAAAGAAATCTTAAAGGAAGCTGAGATTGAAATTTCACAGTTAAAGAAGGTTGACATCACTCAAATAGATAGATGGTTGATAAAGCCAAATTTACAGTTACAGTCAATGACTTCTGAAGATAAAAGGATAGAAGATAGGTTTCCACAATTACAGAAAAAGTTGTATCTTTTTTAGGAAAAAGATACACAACCTTCTAGACTATTAGTACAATTCCTAAGTAGGTACGTCAAATGTCTCGAGAAATATGAAGGAAGTACTTTAAAGAATCAATGAAGTAACATATGCATACTTGTTCTATCAGTATGAGAGAGAGATAGAAAAGAACCAAGTGAAACGGTTCAGGTTTTTATTTTGTAACCATTACTATCTAGGAATAACGAGAATTCCAACCACCTAGGGTTGAGAACCTTTCGTATAAATATATTTTCAAAATACTAAGAATATGTTGCTTATTTCCAGTTGTAATTGAGAAAAACTCTCCTCATCAAGAGTTAATACAAGTGCAGACCAGAGATTCCATATTTCATCCAGTTTGAGTTATGTCTACCGGCTTTACACATTTCAACATCTTTTTCTATATTTCCTTAATGAATGCCTAATCGCAATTTAGTACAACTTCTACTGTGGTTATATATTTCATTTAGTTAACTGATAGCTAACATATTTTCCTCTATATTTTCTATTAGCAAATAAAAGGCCTGTGAGTTAATTAGATTGCTACATTTAATTCTTCATTAAAGGTTACCCATCTATTTTTTTTCTTCTATAGAAGAGTGATATTCTTCTGTGATTGATGCCTTTCTTTGTCTAACATCTTTATGTTTTTCTCTCGTTACATTCATTATTTTCAAATTTAACTCAGATATGAAAAACGACATCTGAGTTGTTATATCATTAATTCATTTTAGGAACTTTTCTCATATAACTAAAATAGAAAAAACCAAATATTAAAACTCTCTTTATTTTGTGATGCCTGACATTATGCTGTGAGCCTTAAGTATAAACTCGGGAACAACATCTTTTTGGCGCCATTGTCGGGGACAGAGAAACAAAGTTATTTTTCCCTAGGAGAATGACATTGGTAAGTTTCTTTCTTTGATAGTGAACAAAGATTTAACACATTATAAGGCTTTATTTTTAACTTGGCGACTCCACAATTGATAAATTGGAATTCAGTCAAAATAATACCAAAAAGAATCCAGACGATAAGAAACCTCACATGTATCTGACCCTAAAAAACTTTTGAAATCAAGGGGATACCTTAAACAGACTATTGTGTCAGCAAGTAAGGTTTATCAAACGAAATCAAATACTAAAATTTTATTGGAACCGTTAACTTCACAAGAAGTTCCTATCCAACCCCTTTTCGGTGAAACATCTTCTGATAAACTTGAAGTCGAAACCCTAAAACCAGAGTTGTTTTCTTTCAAGATTAAATTTTACAAGTTTCCAACCTCTCAAAGCTCTGAGGAATATATTTATTACCCAGACTTGACTCTTGTTGGTTCTCCTATGTATACATCCTGCAAGTTCGAAGAATCTAGCTCATATTTCCTTATTCCCATCTTTTCTTATTTTCACTCTCCTAACCATAAGTCTCATGAATGTTTTTTTCTTCATCCCGAGGGTACTGAAAAGTCACTACACTTTTCTGAAAAACACCTTTTAAATCTCAAATTTTCATCCCTCAAATTATCAATGGCTTCGGCCAGAGGAGGTGGTGTCAGAGGTGGTGTAGGAAGAGGAGCAGGTGGTAAAACACCACCCCCATTTCCTAGAATTTTTTCTAAAGTAGTAGCTATATATGGTCCTTTGGTTATTCTAGTTCCCCTCTATGATTTACCTGAAAACTATATGAAAAAATTACCAAAGTTCACCGGAGAGGGAGATTTAACCACGACTGAGCATATAAAATTATTTCATCAATTCACTGATATCCTTGGCCTTGAGCACAAGGATGTTTATTCAAGACTCCTAGTTCAAAATTTCGAAGGAAAGGTGAGAGTCTGGTTCCGAGGACTTCCAGCAGATTCCATAGGATCATATGACGAGTTAGAAAGTGCCTTTATCGGACAATGGGGAGAAATAAAATTTCATATTTATTATTTAACTGAGTTTGGAGCCTTAAGAAAGAAAAATTCAGAATCAGTTCTTGAGTTTACTCAAATATTTAATAAATTATATAATAATATTCCAGCTGAAGTTAAACCTTCCCAACTTGCAGCGAAAGTAACTTTTGTTGGGGATTTTGATCCATATTTCACTCTATTATTAGAATAAAGGAGATTTGTCGATCTCACCAAAATGTAGGATGACGTTGTAGAAATTGAATCAAATATGATGGCATAAGGAAAGTTAAAATCTAAATTTGAAATGGGAAATAAAGAACCCAGATGCTTCACGAAACAAGCAGGACCCTTTGGATTTGGGAAGTCCTCTGAAGACATTATGGACAACATGGCTAAAATAATCAAGGAATTGTCAAATAAAATTTCGAGAATGGAATTAGACCAGTCAAAGAATGATTAGTTCCCTAGAAAGGATTTCAGAATGAATCCTAACCCTCAAATAAAACAAAGACAAATTAATAATGAAGAACAAAAATATTGAAGCCCCCTTTAAGAATCAAAATTTTATAGGAGGAGAAGACATACTAAATTTTGAGGAGTTCAAAGAAGATATCAATAATCTTGGCGATGACTGTCAAGAACTTTATTTGACAAGAGAAGATTATGAAAAATATCTAAACACAGAAGGTTGGTATAATAATGATGTGAGTATGAATATTACAAATGATTTTTCTTATCAAGGAATCATTGATAATATAATGGCTGAGCTCCAACAAAAATATAATCTAAGGCCTAGAAACAGAAATGTCACAACTTCCCCACTGAAAAAAATGTTGTCGAGAAAGGAAACAGATGAGGCAGCTCCAAAAGCTACTGAAATATAGACTGTTAAAACCAAGGTTGCTGACACAAAGTCTACCAAGACAAATCCAGCAGAAACACTATTTATTAATACAAGAACAATGGAAATTCCCATGGAAGAAACAAAAACAGCTGAAACAAAAGAAACACAAATTAATAAAAAAAAAAAAATGGAAATAGAAATCCAAACTAGAGAATCTGAAAGGACAACGGG
Organism: Picea sitchensis; assembly: GCA_010110895.2. Taxonomy (NCBI): domain Eukaryota; kingdom Viridiplantae; phylum Streptophyta; class Pinopsida; order Pinales; family Pinaceae; genus Picea; species Picea sitchensis. Next base: position 88,140 of record SNQJ01S0028787.1, read on the forward strand.
GAGTTTTAATCTAGAGAATGATATTAATAAAATCAAGATCCATGTACCTCTATTCGAACTAGAAAAAAACCCTACATACAAGAAACAAATTTCCAAAATGATAAAAATTTTAGATTCTGAAAGTCAGACTAACGTTATAAATTTGGAAGATGATAAACCGAATATAATCTTTGGTCTGCACTTCAAAGGTGCCAGAGATATCATCGCTCCCTTTTATATTATGCTAATTGTACATGATTATTTTCTTCATAATTACACATTGGATTCTGGACCTTCTCACAATGTGATGCCCAAAGGTATTATAGATATAATTTGTCTCGAAATTACTCAACCATACGGAGATCTATATTCTTTTGATTCGAGAAAAGTCAAATGTATGGGTACGATTAAAGATTTAGTGGTTAATCTTGAGCAAATTCCTATAAAAAGTGTTATGATGGATGTGGTTGTTGTTGATATACCTCCAAAGTATGGTATGTTGTTATCCAGGTATTAGGTTGTTAAAACTGGAGGATCCCTCCAACTATATATGACATATGCTACAATCCTATTTTTCAGCGGATAGTTCACCCTCTTGTATAGAGAAACAAGGCTAGCATTTATAGTAAGTGATCCGCTGAATCCAAAAATTTATCTTGTTTATACCGTAGATCAAGATTTTGGAAATTGTATTTTATCGATAGATGATGATTTAGATGAATGTATAGAAAAATATTGTACAGAAAAAGAAAATCTAGAAAAAACCAATAAATATGTATATAGTACTGGAATTTGGAAAATGTATTTTGATGGTGCTTCATCATGTGAAGGAGAAAGTGTTGGAGTGCTTTTTGTGGTACCCAGAGATGAGTTTGTTATTCCTTTCTCTTACAGTTTATAGTGGGACATGAATTACACCAACAATGCGTGTGAATATGAAGCTCTGGTCTTAGGATTAGAAGTTGTCAGGAAGATGAAAATTAAAAACTTGGAAGTCTATGGTGATGCTGAATTAATAATAAAACAAATAAATCATTAGTACCAAGCTAAAAACCAAAGGTTAAGGTCTTACAAAAAAAAATCCTCGGATTTGATCAATTTTTTTTTCTCATCGGTTAATGTTCACTACATTCCTATAGAAGAAAATCAACAGGTTGATTCATTGGCCAAAGCAGCCTCAACGTTTGTACCTCCTATTGTTTTCAAACTAAAGTACCATATAGAAATGAGACACATACCTTCAATACCAAACAATATACAACACTAGCAGGTTTTCAAAGATTATGAACAAATCAGACAATTTCTAGAAATGGTGGATGACTTTTCCAAAACACATATCGACCAAGAAAATCAGAATGGCCTCGCTTGGATTATGCAGGAAAGGAAAGATCCTCAAGAGTTTAAAAATAATATTGCTAATCATTGTATGCTTATATTGAAACATAATAAGATCCCCAAAGGTTTGATCCCCTTGGAGAGATTATTTAATCATGACGACATTCCTTTGAAGTCTACTTTACAACCTCTGCGAGAAGAGGTTGAAGATTGTGATATAGGCACCAAAGAAACTCCTAGGTTGGTAAAATTATCTAAGTACCTTCCTCCTGAAATAAAAAGTAAATATGTTGAGTTTCTCAAATAGTATAAGGATGTTTTTTCTTGGTCCTATGATTAATTAAGAACTTATGATACCACCATAAATGAACACAAAATTCCTCTGAAGCAGGGTGTTGAACCATTCAGATAGAAGCTCAGACAAATAAATCCTATATTATTGCCCATGATAGAAAAAGAGGTAAAGAAACTTTTGGATGGCAAGATCATTGTCCCACTTAGATACTCCGAGTGGGTAGCTAATTTAGTTCTAGTGAGGAAGAAAAATGGTGAAATCAGATTGTGCGTGGACTTCAGAAATCTAAACAGATCATCACTCAAAGAGAATTATCCATTACCTAAAATGGATCACATGTTGAAAAAAGTAGTAGGAGATAATAGAATGTCTATGATTGATGGATTTTCAGGTTATAATCAAATTGCATTCCATGAGGATGATAAAGAGAAAACCACATTCACCACCCCATGGGGTACCTTTATGTATGATGAAATGCCTTTCGGTTTGATGAATGCAGGAGCTACTTTCCAAAGAGCTATGGATATTTCCTTTATCAGTGAAAGAGATAAGTTTGTTGTTATTTATCTTGACGATCTAACTATTTTTTCTAAATTTGATGAAGAGCACCTAACCTCAAGAAGACGTTTGAAAAATGTCGAAAATTTGGTTTTCTTTGAATCCCAAAAAATCTCATTTTTCAATGCAAGAAGGTAAACTCTTGGGCCACATAGTATATAAGGATGGAATTAAAATTTATCTGAAGATATTTGAAGCTATAGATACTATAAATATTCCTAGGAATATAAAGGAAATACAATCATTCTTATGAAAAATTAATATTTTGAGAAGATTTGTCCCAAATTTTGCTGAAATTGTGAAATTGATTACAGATATGCTCAAGAAGGATAGAGAGGTCAAGTGGACTACCGAATCCAAAGCATCATTCGAACGTATTAAAAAGGTTATAGGTGAAGCGCCAGTTCTGGCAAGCCCAAATTACATGAAAGAATTCCTGATTTTTTCATTTGCTTCTGAACATACTATTGCAGTTGTACTATTACAAAAAGATGATGAAGGTTTCAAACAACCAATCACATTTTTTAGCAAAAGTCCTAGAGATGTTGAACTCAAATACAATATCTTGGAAAAGCAAGCTTATGCAATGGTGAAATCCCTCAAAGATTTCAGAACTTATGTGCTACATTATAAAATCATAACATATGTACCCACCAGTTCCGTTAAAGATATATTGGTTCAACCCGATAGTGATGGAAGGAGAGGCCGATGGCTTGCTAAAATTCAAGAGTTTGATCTGGAAGTGAAACCAACGAATCTTGTCAAAGGACGGGGTTTGGCTAAACTAATAGCCGAATCTAATCTCAGAGCGCTTGGAAAAAATCATTTACAAGCTTATGAAGAAATTCCAAATATAGAAGACTTCGACGATAAAATGCCTACGACTCAAATCCAAGATAAGTTATCTTCCTCAATATGGTATAGTGACATAGTTTCATATTTACTGATTCTTCAATGCCCGAGCAACATGAATCCTTCTAAATAAAGAACGTTGAAGTTGCACGCAGTAAAATATTATAATGTAGATGGTCAGCTATATTGGAAGGATCCTATGGTTTTCTTATTGATCTATTTAATAGAATCTGAAACAAAGAAAGTCATAAATGAGTTTCACAAAGGAGTGTGTGGAGGAAATCACGCATGGAAATAAAAAACCTATAAAATCCTGAGAGAGGGATATTATTGGCCAAAATTGTTCACCGATTTGAATGCTAAAGTCAAATATTGTAACCCCTGTCAATTATTCACAGGCAAACAAAAGATTCATGCACTACATTTGGTTCCAGTAAAAACTGAAGCTCCTTTTCAACAATGGGGTATGGATTTAATTGGTGAAATACATCCTCATTCAAGTGTGTAATATAAGTGGATCTTGAACGCTACTGATTATTTTACTAAATGGGTGGAAGCCATTCCTACACGAAACACAATCGACGCAATAGTGACCAGTTTCCTGGAGGAGAATATTTTATCAAGATTTGGCTACCCTCGAAATATCATTACTGATAATGCTCACTCTTTTAAGTCCATGGACATGATAATTTTTTTTCAAAAGTACAACATCATATTGGGACACTCTACAACTTACTATCCTCAAGGCAATTGATTATTTGAATCATCAAATAAAATCAAATAGTTAAGAAAGTGTTGAATGAAAATAAAAAATCTTGGCATGTGCATTTGAAGTATGCCTTGTGGGAAAATCGGATAGGCACTAAGAGATTGATTGGGATGTCTCCTTTCCAAATGGTGTACGAAATTGAAGTAGTACTACCTATCAACCTGGATTTTCCTGTAATGAAACTCTGGCAAGATGAGAAGGAGGAGCCAAATCATGTCACTAGAATAATTAACCAATTGATCGAAGTCCATCAGAATAGGGTTGAAGTAGATGAAAAACTCCAGAAGTACCAAGATAAAATGAAATCCCTATTTGACCAAAAAGTGAAAGACAAAGAATTCCTTCCTGGTGACCTAGTTTTAAAATGGGATGCTAGGAAGGGAGATTCAGGAAATCATGGTAAATTCAACCATATTTGGTGTGGACCTTTCAAAATCACAGATTCTGAAGGAAATAATTCGTTTTTGTTAGAAAATGTGGATGGAAAATTCCTTAACGCCCCTATCAATGGGAATTACCTGAAGAAGTTTATGCAATGTTTGGTTTCCAAACCTTCACTGTATATACCGGTTTGAGTTCTTTGTTTTTGATATATAGTTTTTTCATTTTCTTGGGTAAGTTTTTAATTTCATTGTAAATAAAACCATGACAGTTGATTTTTATTTTATATATATAAGTAACTCATTGAGTTTGGGTATACGTAAGTTCCTGATAGTTTTCATGTTATTTTTCATGCATGATACTTGCAGATAGTCGAGATACTTGAGATATCAGAAAGGTGACATGCATAGATACTCGCATTAAATTTCTCTTGAAGCAGGTAATAAACTAAGAGTTTTCTTCGCTGGAAGTATAAAGAAATTCTAAGGGATGAATTTCTTCCTTGTAAACTTAAGTTAAAATTTTCAAGATGTTAATGAGTAAGACAAAAATATAATGTTTACTAATATCATCACCAAATATTTAAACAAAGAAATGAAAGCTATTTTTTAATTATCAAACACTTTCTCTCGATGAAATAAAAAAATATATATAAGCAATAAAAAGACTTTAAAGAAAAAATTTCAATAGTCGAGTAAGAAGCTTGTTTAAGAGTGACTGTACTTAGAAAAGAACATTTGAATCCTCCTTTTGTTCCCCTGTTCATTTTCAAGCTGTATCTTTACATGATTCTTGATCTCATCCCATGAGCTTCATAGAGGAGAGAGGTCTCACCTTAACTTTGAAAACTCATAAACAAATATTCAAAACGAGAATAGGTAAAGTTTCTTATAATTACTCTAACTTTAACTGAACAAGAAGTATGTCTAGGTTGATCCTAACTATGTTAGTCTTTCTAATAGGATTAGATTGATTAGTTTCTCTCAAGGAAATTACCTAGAAAATAAAAACTTCTCATGAGAACGTCCCTGTAGGTGAAGATGTTTTGAAGGTCAGAGAAGGATTAGTCCATAGTAATCAAAGTGAGTTGACATAATTTTTTTGTTAAATTATAAACAAATATCTTCCCCAGTATATTGCATACAGATTGATTGCCCCCACTTTATGTTTTAAAACAAGACATATGGTGAAAGGAAATTCATAAAATGATTTCCCCCATCTGGTCCAAAAGATATGATGAAAGGAAATTCATTAAATGATTTCCCTCATTTCAACATTTAAATGATAAATTACTAATTGAAGTGGTGAAAGGAAATTCAATGTGGGAAATTTGATAACCTCACTGGGGTATTGAACAGGCTTGTTCGAAGTGAAGCAATGTCTACAATATCTGCAAGGCTATTATACATCAATTATAAGGTGCTCCAGTAACTATTTCTCTGTTCGATTAGATCCACATTCTAAGCTAAATGGGACTCCTTGACTTAAAATATTGAAATTACTTTACCATTATGTGAAAAAAAATCGAACAAAGCCTGGTAGAATGATTAAGGTTGTTTTGATTATCTTAAAAAAATCTGAAATTAGTTTTAAGAAAGGAAACCCATTGATAATCCTAAACTCGAGGCCAGTGAATGATTAAATTTTGAAAGTTTTTAGAGATAAGGATGAAATCCTAAAATCCTTCTTTGTGGTTTCTTCATATGTGTTTCATAAAAATGCAATAATGACTCTAGTTACCCAATAAATGCACTTGGTCTACTTTTCTTCTCGTCCTGCAGGGTGACGAGATCCCTAGATGGAGCCTATGTTGAAACATATTATATTTTTCTAAAACTTTAGACTTTAAAATTTTCGTAAAGATAAATGCGCGCTTGGATATCACCGTTGATGAAGTCTTCTACTAAATCCAATGGTCTGAAATACATTAAAGTCATGGAGCCACCTTTTCATTAAAAAGTCAAATCGCTAGGACAGTGTTCAAAGTATAGGGTTTTAGTATTTCGTAGACCTAACAGTCCAATATGTGAAGAGTATCAAAATCCCGACATGCAAAGTCGTGAAACTTCATTAAGTGTTAAACTATGATTAATCAAAACTTTAAAAGTGATTAAAATTAATTAAACACATCTCAATTTCGAGATTTGGGAATCATACCTTGAAGGATCACCAGAAGTGTCGATACCCTAAACCACAAAATCCTCGCAGTAAATTGCGATTAATGAAGGATCTAAACAAGATTAAAAATTAATTAAATATATCGTGGTTTCGTGTTTCGAAAATCCTAGCTTGGATGGATACAAGGTTACACGAGATCCAAAATCCCTAAATGGATTAATGTTATAAATGATAAATTAACAAGATAAACTTGATTTATTAATACATTAAGCAGTATTAATTCCTGTTAAACTTACGTTCTTTTGAAAGGCGGATAAATTGAAATTTTCTCTGTGATATTCCCAAATCATGAGGTATCGAACATTAATGACATTAATATCTAATTTAGGGAAAATAATATCTTATTTTAATGCTTGAATCTTTTTATTAAAGAAATTAAACACGTTGTCAGTGAATGTATACGCATCATTTATGCGTTTAAGGAAAATAAAATTTTTTAGTTCCGAAATACGTTCTTGTTTTCATAGAGATGGCTTAGTGAAATAACTAGTTTTCTACATTCTCATTCTCTGTAATAGGTAATAGAACTCTGAGATTTGATACCATGACTCCACAGAAATCGCCTAAAGAAACTAGCGACAGTTCTGGCCAGAACACAGATGTTATTTTTGATACTTCACCCATAAGTATAAATGCAGTTAAAACTTGGATGCATGTATTCAACACTCTACAATAAGAATTCATAAACTTCCATGATGATTCAAGCGACAACGAAAAGGATAACTTATCTACCAAATATAAGATTATCCCTCAAGAAGAGATGCATAAGGTAGCAACAAGGCCAAGGATTTTACCCTATACTGACATGATTGGATGGGCACTGGATCATGTAGATATCCCAACTAGAACTATATTCAACTCTCAGAAGGTAGTTGTTGGGTCATTTCAATCGGAACACATACAAGTGATGTATAAATTGTCTGCAACATCCAACTTCATTTATAATTCTAGTTTTCTAGTGAATTTTAATAAGAAGGAGTGTGATCAATATGGAAAGAGTCTTTCCAACTTGATCAAGGACTGGTGCTCATGCCTTGAAAAGTTCATAGCCGATTCTAACGACATATATTCAATATCATTGCTAGAACCAAAGTTCATGTATATAGCCATGATGATATGTAGACTCTATGGAAAAGAGAACACAACTCATTTCTTTCTACCATGGGTACCCATTATACACATATTGGCGGAGGGGTTTTCTTTTGAGTGGGCCAAAATATTGTCGGATAGTCTGGCTAGTGAAATCAGAGAATACCAAACAAAGAAATCCAAAGGAAAACCAACTTCATTCTTCATGTCCGCTTATATTATGGACACCATATGTTTCATGATGCCTTTCCCACTGATGGGATGGAGTTAGACTCCAGACAATTCAGAACCAATTCATGTTTATCATTAAAAACTCAAGGAAGATAAGGTGAAGGATTCCTTTTATGAAATCTATAATTGGGTAGCGGTGTCGATGCACACTGTTATTTTTGGTCACTCACCTCCTAGAATTTCAGATGTAGTTGTAGCTAACCTAGATAAGGTGGGAGAGTGGTATATCGAGGAACACTTCTCTTATATAAGAGTTTTCGGTTTTTCAGTTCCCCCCTATGCTCTACTAAAATTTCTATCAGACCGATTAGTGTGTCGCGAGGTCACATGACAAATTATACTCGGCGGGATTAGCAAAGAACTTAAAGCAGTGCAGAAAATGATATGGCCATCTTTACCCTTACAGATTGGTGCATTTTCTTTGTTATATTTCAGCCATTCCAGAGTGGAGGCTACAACCTTAGAAGAAATAAAACTGGTTAACATTGAATTCAAGAAACACAACCTGCAAAAGGTCATGGGAAATCATATGGCCAGTTGCAATCTAAAAAAATATGAACATGAGGAGTCCCCTTAGGATGAAATGTTCTGAGGGGTAAGATCTTACCAAGAATGTTTTAGCCGAGTTCGAGCTCTACCACCTGGTGAAATTGTTGATTTTTACAATTTCCAAAAGCATCGAAGAAGTATTTTTCCAAAAGTATTACAAGGGTAAAAACCAAAGTCTCAAACTACACAACAAACAAAGACCCAAAATACAGAAGCCGAAATATCTACCAAACAAGAAGTCCTGGAAAACTTAGAGAAACCTGAGGTCTCAACCTAGAAAGAAGATACTCCAGCGATAAAGGTATCAAATAACCCAACCAAAAATCAAGAAGAGACACTAATAATGAAAGGATAAGATAG